>VZTZ01027019.1:239580-272226 GCA_013400955.1 Drymodes brunneopygia
ACTCCAGGGATGGCTGGGGGTGATCCAGGGATGGATGGGGGTGATCCAGGGATGGATGGGGGTGATCCAGGGATGGATGTGGGTGATCCAGGGATGGCTGGGGGTGATCCAGGGATGGATGTTCCTCTGCTGCAATCCCTGATTGGGCTCTGCTGGCACAGCCCTTAGGGATTCTTATTTTTCCTTGTATTATTGATAGCAAAAAGCAGCACCAGCTTCTGCTACTCAGAGCCCATTCTGTTCTGCTTTGCCATCACAGCTGATGATGTGACACAGGTGCAGCCACTCACCAGGACAAGCTGTGAAACTCCTGCTGAGACACAGTGTCTGAAGGAAAAGGGCTGCTGGGTTCTTTAACCACCACAGCAACTTATTTAACTGGTGTATGAGGCAGGATTTGCACAAATTCTGTCACCACACCACTGTTGTTTATCACATACCACGTTTCTGTGTTTTCCTCATTCACAGGGGAGATCCAGAGTGCTGCATTCCTGACCTCGCTCCTGGACAGACACAAGGAGCCCCTAGGCCTGGTCCCCACCTTGCCCTGCACCGAGGCACGGCCAGAGTGACCAGGACCAAGGTCCTTCAAGTGACCCATGTGCAGAGAGCTCTGGGATGTCCTGCAGGCTGCCAGGGCCTGGGGGGATCAGTTGTTTCTCTGGCTGGGGGATTTGTTCCTGTTTGTTGAGCATTGTGACAAAATGACTCTGTAGGAACTCTGCCCCCCCCCCACTAAAACATCCTGTGCTGTTTCTCATCTTGCTGCTTTGGCTACTCACCCTTGTTGCAGCATTTCTCCTCACCAGTTTGTTCCTGCTTTGGTTACTTGTCCTTGTTCCTTAAAACACCCCAAAGTGTTCCTGCAGCTCCGGGCAGAGGGAATGCTGCCCTGCCTTGCCTTGGGCTCTGTGTGTGTTTCACTGGACATCAGATCCACAACCCCAAACAGATCCCAGGAACGGTGATGCTGCTGTCTAATTGCTATTTATTTTAGTCATTCCTCATCTCCCCACAGGCATTATGTGAAAAATGCATTCCACATCAACCCAAACTTCTCCATCTGCTGGACTGGACTTAAAAGGAGCGAAGAACTGAGTGTAAACCAATCTCCCCAGCAAATCCCAGCTGGGGAGCGCTCGCTGCGCCGGGCAGGTGCACGTCCAGATAACATTTCTGGCATCTATTTCAACTTAACAATGTGCACAACCAGATAATCTCAATGTAAATAATCCACCCTGGGTGGCTGTGCAGCCCTGTGCCCGTGGGGTTGGTGCTGTGTGGAAATGAACTCTGGGTTCTGGAGGGCCTTCTCCAGCATTGCCTGGGTTCTAAGGCTGGAGGGAGCTCTGCAGTGCCAGGAATTAATTCTTCTGATTTTATTCTGTTTTAGTTGTTTGCAGACACTTTCCCTGGTGGTGCTGCCACTGTTGGGGACAGATTTGTCATCCACGTCAGGGTTCCTCTAAAGTCATAAACAGATAAAAAAGCCTCAGCTTCCAACCCAGCATTAACACACAGGGCTCTGGTATAACGTTTGCTTTTGGGTCAACGTTTGAGTTTTGGCATTTAATGCTGTAGGAGCAGAGTTGTTTTATATAAACCCACTTTTCTTATAAACCAGCTGCTTTTCTCTTTCCTTCTCCTCAGTCTCACTCCTGCAGCTGAGTGAATCCCCTGCACCTCAAATCCTTGCAATTAGGCTGAAAAAGTGCAGTAAAATGATTTGTACTTTTTTATCAAAGTCCAGTATAAACACAAACACTTGAATGCCCTTTCTGCCACTGCAAAGTCCCATCCTCAAATAAACTGATTTTTACAGCTAGAACTCTGAGCACCAGCACGATGAATGAGTTCAGGGTGTGCCTGAACACACACATGCTCAAGCTTTGGGAGATTTTAATTAATAAAAATGGTTTTGCACTGCTCTGCCTGCGCAGTCAGACTGGGAAGGAGGTTAGGAAGTGTTTGAGGGAGTTGTGTCAGTTGTTCTCATTTCCCCCTGCTCTGGCTTTCAGCTGGGGCTTGTTGTGTGTACAAGGTGCCCCAGCCCTGGCTTTGTGGGCTGAGAGTGCCTGAACCAGCCAGAGTTTCTGTGACCTCTGGAGCTGGAAATGAAATCATTATTGATCTGAGAAGAGTCTGGAACTGACTGTGCCGGTCTCAATCGAGCTGTTCTGGGCAGTCCTGGGAGAACAGCATCAAACTCGTACAGGAACCAACAGCAAAGGTGCTGATGGACAGCAGTGAGTGCAGCAGAGCTTCCCCCATGGCAATTACTCAGTTTTTAGGGAGATGGAGCTGCACACCGAGCTCCTGCTGCTCAGCCCCTCATGCACACCCAGCTATCGAGCACTCCCTGTGTCTCTGACCTCCTGCTGTACCAGGCTTTTGCCTCCGAAGCAGCTGGGGCTGTTAAGAACCATTTCCAGTTCCACACAAGGTGGATCGGGTGACTCTCACTTTATCACCCACCGAGGCCACCTCAAGGACAAAGGAACGGGATACACCCAAAACTAATGTTTGGGTATGGGGGGAAGGATGGGCCTGGGCTCTGCCGGCCAGGGCTGGGCTAACGAGACCCTGGGCACCCTCTGCTCCCCTCCACCTTCATTCTCCTGTCACCTTCCAGCCCTTCCTCAGGCTGGCAAGGCTCAGGCAGCTGTTCCGTGGGGGAAACACGGTGGGGCTGGGATTTCACAGCCTCTGGAGACAAAGATTCCTGTTTTGTGTCCTGATCCCCATCAGTACCACCCAGCCCACACTTGCAGAAAGGCTGCTCTGTGGGCAGAGCACTTGCATGCCACAGCTAAGAATCACCCGCAGAAAATCCTAAATCCTTGTGAAAAGATGGAAGTTTTGTTGTTTTTAGGGAGCTGGAATTGCTGAACTGTGCTCACCCCCAACAGCCTTCCAGCTCCCACTGCAGAGCCCTTTTCCATTCTCTCAGAGCTGCCAGGAGGGCAGTGTTGCCTGGGGGTGCTTTTTCCACAACAAATAAGCCTGGAAAACCTGCACGAACACACTGAGCTCGTGGGACTCCATTGCCAGGGCTCAGAACTGGCCCAGCTGGAAGTTCCCAGAACAGCTGATTCACACACTGGGGCCGAGGGCAGTGACAGCCTGGAATGTGACAGGGGAAGCCTTTAAACAAGGAGGGGGGGGCTTCTTTTATATTTATATATAGATACAGAAAAAAAAAAAAGGATAGACTGACTCCTAATTAAACTATACGACCCTAAATTGCTTTATGATTTATTTTCTTCCTCCATGCTTTGTTATGTTTATAATTACTCAATCAATTTGTATTCTCTGAATTATTGGCTTTGGAGGCTGAGCTGTGCCCAGGGAGAAATTGCAGAGTTGAGTTCAGTTTACATCTGCAAATTGCTGTGCAATTTAAGAAGGGGTTTGGGTATTTTCAAACTGCACCCCAGCTTTTACTGCAGTAGAACCAAAAGTTTTGGCTTTTCAGTTCTGTTAAAGAGAGAGGTGCAGCCACATCAGAGCTGCTGACCCCCAGCACAGGGGGACAGAGTTTGTGTCATAAAGCAATTCAGCACCACAACTTCAGAGCTGCCAGGCAAGCTTTTACTTTACCTGCATTACTTCCTTATGCTTTTTATGCTGGCAAAGGAGGAAACTTCATGCTGTTTTTGCTAATACAGTGTTTTAGCATTAATTCAAAATTTGGTCCTTTATTAGGCATTTTAGGTTTACAAATGGTAACAAAAGTATGACACTTGCAAAGTAAACAAACCAAATCCCATTCCCAATGCTCTTCAAAATATTTCTCCTTTAAAACAGTCTTTGATTGTTTTGTGTTTAAATAAGCAGAAGGTGTTTCCTGGCTTTCCTGGGTTCCAGCAGTTGTGTCCATCACACATGGGCTCCTCTGCAGTGCTGGCACCTCTCACTGAGCACTCCCAGTCCTGCAGCTTCACCTTCATTAACTCGTTTTCTTCTGCCCTCTATTCTTGGAGTCCCAGAGTATCACCAGGTTAAAATACACCAGGAAGAGCAGGAAGTGCAGGCAGGAGACAACAGCCACAGCCACAGGGAACAGATCCGGGAGGCGCCGGGGAGGAGGCACCGCAGCGCTCAGCACTGACAGGGCTCCCATCAGGGACAGGGACAGCAGGAACTGCAAGACAAGGAGTGATGGAGCACCTCAGACAGCTCAGCTGGCACCTCACTGCTGCGTGCTCTGCACTCTTCCACATGGCACAAAAACATCACACCTCCCCCTCCACTGGTCCTTCAGCGCTGGGAAAAGCTGCGAGTACGAGGTAAAGGAATCAAATTTGCTTACCAGGCTCCTGACAATCCTGGGAAAGGACTTGAACCAGGACACGTAACCCTTGAGGGAAAGGGAGAAGGCCTTGAGCTGCAGGTCCTCTGCTGAGGTCTTCTCCAGGATGGAGAAGGAGGCCAGGCACACGGCCAGGAAGGCGGGCGTGGTCACGGCGTAGGGCAGCAGCAGCCCGTCCTTCAGCAGCAGCGGCAGCAGGCTGGGGGAGCCAGGAGGGAGCCACAGAATGCAGGGAGAAGAGGAAAACCAGTAAATATATTTATCCTTACTAGAACTGGGGAAGAACAGGGTTTGCATGGGATCACAGATGGGTTAGAGTTGGAGGAAACCTTAAAAAGCTCATCTTGTTTCAACCCTGACACCTCCCACTGTCCCAGATTGCTCCAGCCTGGCCTTGGACACTGCCAGGGATCCAGGGGCAGCCACAGCAAATCTGGGAATTCCAGCCCAGCCCCTCCCCACCCTCACAAGGAATAATTCCTTCCCAATATCCCATCCAACCCTTCCTCTGGCAGTGGAAGCCATTCCCTGTGTCCTGTCCCTCCATGCCTTGTCCCAAGTCCTTCTCCAGCTCTGTTAATGGTTTCCAACTCACCTGAAAGTTGACACGAGTAGAAACCACGTGGCCATAAAGGGGATTTCATTTATGATTAAGCAGACTGGGCTGGAATGAAAAGCAGAAAAACAGGTATCAACTATTCCCTAATCCAACAGCACTCCCAGTCCATGCAGGGTATCCCATGGAACAGCAGTGCTGGTCACTGTCCCCACAGCCACCACTGAAAGGACAGACCAGCCTGGCTGTACTTGCACACCCTCACTTACATGTGATCTAGAAAAGCAAATGTGCAGAGTTCTTAAAATCTGATCTATTTCTAAGTGAATGCAGCAAACAGTGAGAAGATGAGGAAAAGATCAAAATATATCCACAGGATAATAATTTACTTACACTGCCACGAGAAGAATAGATTTTTCATGGACTTGAAAGGAGAACAGGAAAAACGACAAGGCACAGCTGACCTGAGGAGGGAGAGCAGAGATGTCAGTCTGGGACTGCAAAGCAAAGCTCTGCTTTGGTGTCTGCTGGCACAGGCTCAGCTAAATGAGCTGAGTTTTCTAATTAACTGCTGCATCTCCTCCAGTGCAAACCCCAGGCACCCAGAGCAGCTCATGTGACCATCCTCATGTACCAAAAGTACCTTGTTTGGAAGTTCACCCAGGATTAGTCCCAAACTCCTTCAGGCAGAGCCTCCCTCTTGCTCAGCTTCCCTGCCAAGAGCATTCCCAGCAGGGAATCCCAACATTCCCACACACAGGCACTGGCAAATCCTCGTGGTGACGACTTCCCATATTTCTGACATAAAATTTTGCTCCTCATCATGACCAGCCAACAGAAAAAGTAAATCAATTGTCCTTTTATTCCCCTACCAAACAAAAACAGGCTGTAAAACCAACCAGTTCTTTGGATAAATGTTCGTTTTAGGCAATGTTGTGATAAAATTAAAAAGATAAATTTTCTTGTAACTTTGACACTTAGGACCCAGCCCCATATAATTTTGATTTCAGGGAAAACTCAGTTTTTGCATGGGAGTTGTGGCAATGTGCTTCACTTCAATGATGTGACTAAGAGAAGGCAAACATTTTGGAAAATAGGATCATTTTATTTTCAAACCACTCGTGAGCTCCCAATGTCCACTTGGGGACTTTTTAATTGAATTTTGCAGCCAATAAAGGAAGAAAAACCAGCACTTTGGAAGCCAAACAAAAAGAGGAGAAATCCCAATTCTGTATGAGGTTTAAATGTGTGTGGAATCTTCCAAAGGCTCTTCAGAGGAAGAGAACAAAACTATGGGGTTAAGTAAAGAAAACTGAGCTTAAGGAACAAGTCTGGGTTTAAAGGACAGGTCAGAGCCCTGGATTTGAGGAAGTAAAACACTTTTTAACCAATTCATGCAGCATTTGATGGCTCCCACCCTCTGTGCCCTGCATGACTGCTGCTGGCACTGCTGCATCCAAAACAAGGAGCAGTGAAAAGCAAACACTCACCAAGGCAAATTTAAACCCTCGCAGGGAAGGCTGGACAGTGAGCTTGATACAGGCAGGGAGCAGGCTCAGGAATGTTACAGCAAAACTAAAGGATCGGGGAACAAAAACAGATTTAATTCGTGAGTGACTACAGCCATTAACACTTCACTCTGCAGAGCCACACCTGAATTCTTCACTGAGACAAGGAGAAATGGGAGCTCAGACATTTAAGAGCACTGAAAGATATTTGAATTCTTTGAATTTGCCAATTTGAACTCAGTTTTAACCAAGCAGCTTAAATCGCTACATAAACAAGCAGGGAATTTTTCAGTCATAAATATTCCCAATATTTCTCCCTCATAAACTGGGAGAAAAATACATATAGGAAAGAAGAACAATTAGAGAAAATTTACTCCTTTTTGCTAAAAACAGTGCAGATAAAAACTACCTAAGCACTCCAGTCATGTCTTACCTGAGTTTTAGCTGAGTTCGAGGGGATATGACATTCTTTATCTTTATAAGGACACTTAGACTACACCAAATATTGGCTACTTTATCCTAGAAGGAAATAAAAAGGTAATCAGTGATAATGATATCTAATTACACTCATGTTTGTGGGAACAATGGGGCTTGGGAGGTGGGGATTGTTGGGTTTCTACCGTGAGAGTGCAAATAACACTTGCAGGTGTACATCACATTCTCAGATGTACTGGAGATGACTCTGCTCTTCAAAAATGGAAAGTTTCAAGAGACCCAATTCAAACATGCTCTAAAATAAGTGAGAAGCTGTTCTTCAGCACAAGAGACAATGAGTTAACCCACGAGAGCAGACATTTTATGGAGTTAAGGCTGTGAAAGTGTCCCTGAGTAAACCCTGGCCATGGGAATCCTTTCTGACTGAGCTGCACAGTTCCTCCCGTACCTGCCCGTGCTCGCTGCTCGCTAGCACTGACAGAGTTAACCCCAATAAATCAAGAAGTCTAAAGACATTAGCACTTGTGCTAGGATCACTTTCAAAATTAAATTTGTAACTGCAGCTCTCCTGCTGGTGAAACTCATCCCCAGACAGCTGCTGGGGGCACAGCTGTGTAGACACAACTCCCAGCAGCAACTGAGCCCCTCCGTCCCCGCTGGCAGCGCCCGGAATCCACCAGGGATTCCGGGGAGCAGCCCTGGCAGCACCAGCAACCTCCTCCTCTCCTCACAGCCAGGCTGATTTTCCAGCCACCAGCAAGTGTTCCCGGGCTGCAAATGGGAGCTGGCACACCCTGGGCTGCAAATGGGAGCTGCACACAACCTGTCACACCCCAGGCCAAGTTACTGAGCGCTGCTTACGTGGACAAATTCTCATTTTATCTCCATCAGCATCCAGCAAGTCACTGCCCTGAGCAGCTCAGGAAATATTTGGGCTAATATTAGACTAAAATCCTCCAGCTCTTTCAGATTCATTGGTTATTGTCATTTACACATTTTATTTTTAAACTTGGTACTGAATAAAAGGTGTGGTGATCAAAACTGTTCCTTTATAAATGCCAAATAATTCTTGAGAAAAGGGTCATTGGTTTTTTTGGGGGTGTCTTTTTTGGAGAGGTTGTTTATTGGGGTTTTTAAACGAGCGAGCAGAAAATACACTAAGAACACCTCCACTGCCTTTGGTACAGTATTAACTTTTGAAGAAAAAAGTGCCAGTTGTCATATTATTTACATCTAAAAAAGATTAAAAGAATCATTGAGATTAATCAAACTATGTGAGAATTTGCTTTAATGCCTGTGAAAACCTGAAAATTCAAAGCTTCATTTTCTGGGTTAAGCTTGAAGTTGAGAATCTGCTGTAAAAAGTGTAATATTGACTTGTGCCCCAATTAAAACAGCAGCAACTCCCTGGGATATGAGAACCCTTTCCTTTATCCCAAATTCCTGTGGCATTGCCATTCAGTAAGTGAGGAACTGAGTGACTGGATTGAAGCTCAGCACCTTCAGCATGGGCATGTCCACAGCCTGTGCAAAACCAGAAGCAGAAGTGGCCTAAAACTTTTGAAAAATATTGTGGAAACTGCACAAGGTGGGACAAAAAGGAAGTTCTAGGCTGTATCTGAAACACCATTTTAAAATTATGTTTTAAAAAGAATTAATCCCATTGAAAAGAGGGGAGCAGAACCCAAGAGGCTGAAGCTGTTGACTTTCAAGGTTACATCTTCTGACACTGTCAATTACTATGGAATCTATGTCAATGGAAAAATGTATGGATTGAAGTATGGGTTTGATGATGGGATAAGTGTTGTCTCCTGGTATAATATCCTGGAAGATGCCAGCTGAGCTGGGGTTAAACACTGGATTAAATAACTGGCAAGAAACGACTGCTGAAGAAGCCGTCTCGAGTTACTCGCCCTGTGCTGCGTCTCCCCCATGAAATCCTAAAGGTCAGCCTGAAGGTTTCTCCAGGGATCTAAGAATACAGGACAGGGCAGTGGGTGGGAGAAGAAAACATGCATGCCTCAAACAAGCCTCTGTCAATGGGAAAGAGTCTTCTGAGTACTTGCATGATTTGTTCCACGTCGGTGGCGAACGGGAGCCAGCAGGCAGCGAAGGACACCAGCACTGTCCCTGCCAGTTTAGCCAACAGCACCAACCTGCAACGGGGCAGCACATCAGCAACCCAGCAGTGCTGGGCAGAGAGCAGCAGCAGTGCTGGGCAGAGAGCAGCAGCAGTGCTGGGCAGAGAGCAGCAGCAGTGCTCATCCTGCAGCACAGGAACACATCACACAGGTATCTCCCACCAAAATGAATCCAGGAAATCTCAGAGTCACAAGGTTGGGAGAGACCTTCCAGATCATCAAGTCCAACCCAAAACTGCCCACAGGCAGGTAAGGACAATCCCATTCCCTGTGCCAGGCTGGTTCCTGAGGAAGATAAAACACTTTAAAAGCCACTTACCCCTTTCCTTTCAGGCCCTTCTTGAAGCATTTTCCAAGTAAATAGCAAAAAAAGGGCAGGGAATGGTAGAGCTCCATTTGTTTATAATTTAAGGCCAAGCAAAACGCCACGGAGCCCAGGAGGTCCCGGTCATGGGACAGGCAAAGGACAGCCCACAGGGCCAAGCCAAGGCTCACTGAGTTGTATATGGTTTTGTGTGTCAAGGACAAGATCCACATCTCACTTGTGGAAGGCAGCAATTAATGCCCTGAGGGAAAGCAGAAGTAGCTTGTAAAACTTTGCCAAGTTAGGGTCAAGAACACACTCCCAGTTGTGACTACGTTGCCCCCAAAGATTAAAACTTTTACTTCCATTGGAAGTGTAATTTTTATATTTCCAAGGTTTGATTCAGAGCTTGCCCAGCCAAGCCTGAGGACAAATTCAGTGTGTGTTAATTACACTGTAATGTACATTCAGCCAAGCCAGCTTTTGGTGGCAGTGACAGTTCTCTGCAATAAGCAATGTTTTCATCTTGGTATTTACAAGACTAAGGATAAAGCTCTCACAAGTTTCCCCTTCCAGCTCCCACAAGGTGTGTGCAGAATATTCAAATATGTCAGTGTTTAAATTACATATAATTCAGTTCAAGGACTTCTGAGGGGCTTGTGATTCTGTTACACCCTCATCCATGACCAGTTCCCTGAGGTGCTAATTCTACTCAAAAAATAAATAATAGTTGCTAAAAACAATGTTACTGCCTTGTGACTTTGAATAGAGCTTCACAGGCTCAGGGGGTTTTGAAGACACTAAGCTACACTGACTATTAAATTGCAACAAAGTCTTAGCCTTGGTTTTCACTGGTGTTTTTAAAAACTTAGATCAACCACTAAGACACAGAATCCCAGAATGGTTTCAATTGGAAGGGACCTTAAAGCCCATCCAGTGTCACCCCTTGCCATGGGCAGGGACACCTTCCCACTGTCCCAGGCTGCTCCAGGCTGGCCTTGGACACTTCCAGGGATCCAGGGGCAGCCACAGCTCCTCTGGGCACCCTGTGCCAGGGCCTCAGCACCCTCACAGGGAGGAATTTCTCCCTAGTATCCAATCCAAACCCACTCTCTGGCAGTGGGAAGCCATTCCCTCCTGTCCTGTCACTCCATCCCCTGTAAACAGCCCCGTATTTCTTGTACTGTCAGAAATGTCACAATATTTTGTTTTCCCTCTGTCAGCCTAAGTAGCTGTGACAACACATCCAGACTGCCCACGGAGCTCTCAGCCCACTCACATTTCCCACTCCACATCACCAGGTGCATTTGACACCTCATTGATTTCACATCAGCAAACTCACTCCGAGAGGCCCTGATCTTGCAGAGGTGCAGCAGCTCAGGTTTAACAAATCTCAGGCTTGCTGGAGCTGCTCAGAGGGTGGCATTGGTCACCTCAGAGTGGCAGGGCTGGCACAGTAACCTGCAGGAAATCCCTGCCTCCCAGCACTGCTGCACCTCCAGTACCCCAGCACGTGAACTGACAGCAGTGGCCTGTTTGTGTATAAAACCAGTATAAAACCAGAATTGTGATTAACAAACACCCACCTGTGAAGGTGCCACCACCACCACCATGGACCAGCCACCCTGAAGTCACCTCCCTGAGCTGTGAGGCCAGGGCAGAAGGGGAGGTTTGACAGAGCTGAACATTTCACTCAGCTCCACCTGCTGCTGCTCTGCCATGCCAGGAAGATCTAAGGGGTTCCCTCTGCTCACACAAATCACAGCAGCACAGCCCATCACTCTGCTCACTGGCACAGCCCCCCTGGTGCTGCCTGCAGGGAACTGACTGACAGGGACATGAGCTGGAGCATGGCAAGAGTGATATTCATGTTCAGATTGATTTGTGCCAATATCAATAATTTTTATCTCCAATATGTCTCAGAATTACAGCTTCCTTTGATATCTCTGTTTGGGCTGGGCAGAACCCCTCAGATGACTTTATGGACAAAAGTCACCCTGTGCTCAGCTAACAAGTGCTAAGGAGCAGTTATTGCATAAAGAAAATTCATTTCCATGCAGAACAAGGATACTGGAAGTGCCCATGGTCGATAAGGATGAGGCCTGGGTAAAGCAGGATGCAGAGAGCACTGGAAACCTGGAAAGAAGGATCAAAAAAGAGGGGGGGGAATAATTAGTCCAAAATTAAACATTAGACAGAGGAATTTCTCCTCCAGTACAAAAATGTACCCCTCCATGGTGTATCCTATATGTAGGAATCTTATTCTCCACAGGTAATATTTTGAGGAATAAAAAAGGATAAAGATTTGCCATAAATGAGAAAATATTGAATATTGCCTGCTCTTTACAATAGCTCAAAGATCACCCACATCATCTTAAACCTTAAACCACTCCAAAAATCAGGAGACTTTTTATTCCAAAATCTACTGTAAGGAGTCTCAATACAGAGCAGCTCCCAAATCCCCTCCTGCCACACCACAAATCCTTTTCTTTTTTTCACTACTCAAGTAATAAATTCAGGGGAAAATATCATTCAGAAGTTCAAGGCTACTATACTTAAGAGCATATTGTTATTGAAAGCATAAAAATAAGTGCTGTAAGATAAAATAAAGGCTTTTTAAATGTTTTTAAGTGAAAAGCCTACAATATGAGCTATAGTGATTGTCATCAGTTTTACATGGAAGCCATTGAGGTGTTCTAGGTGTTAATAAACTCAGTGTTACATTTCCACTCTGTTCTAACAGTGTTTTCTTTGTTTAATTTATACACACCAGGTACTTGCCTTTTTTTTAGCAGATGTTTCTTTCAAGGAAAAACAATATAAAATAACTGCAGGGATATAAACCAGCAAATCAGCAACAAACACTGAAAAATAAAGATTAACTTTCCATTAGAACCATCCTGCAAGGAGGCAAGGAAAAAAAACCACAGGCAAATAAACATCAAAATATCAGAACTAAACTGGGCAGTTCCACTTCAAAGGACAAAAAGAACCAGGTCTACAGAATTTGATCTTGTTAATGTTTCTAAGGCTCATTTCTGATGTCCCAGAGCTGCTGCTTCCACGTGTTCAGCTGTCCTGGCTGCTGGCACAGCCTCAGTCACTCTTTAGTTCCTCACATGCCAAAAGCAGGGCAGGCATTTGGGAATGCCCCAAAGAAATCAGCCCTGCCTGGACCCAGGTCGTGGGACAGGACAGAGAGGCTGGGGCACAGTGAAGAAACTCAGATTATCCCAATGTCTGTGTGAGTTACCAGTGATGGGCATAAAGAGACTGAAAGCAGGGATTTGGCTTTGATCACCTGCCTACAGCAAGGATTTGTGAGAGGGGACAGGAAAACAGAGCCAGCAGGTTCCCCTGCCCAGGTGAATGTCCAGCAGGTGAATTCTTCTTGAGTGTTGTCTTAAAAACTCAAGGAAAACCTCAGCTTATTTATACAAACCACCTTCAGCAAATGTGCAGTGGTTCCAAGAGGGAAAGGATATGTTTAAATATTTCAGTTATCCAGGGATGGATTGTTTTGACAGCATAAGCCACAACTAAACAAATATACACAAGGTGTTAGCAAAACAAATACACTGCTGCTTAAAATAAAGCTGCCATTGACCACCCTGAATTATTTTAATGCACTCTTCTAATGGCCTCTGTTAAAAAGTGTTTATCAGCTCTCCAGATCCATCAGTGTTGTGTCAAGTGAGTTGATTTCAAAATTAATAAAGATCATTTCAAGGGTAATTAAATTCTAGTGATTTTTATTTTTTTTTCAATTCAATCAATTACCAGAGAGCAGGCTGAGAGGCTTGTGAAGTACAGAAAAGTTATTGATGAATAACAAATTCTGCTGTTGCAATCAGAAAGTATTTTGTGTTAGAAAAAACAAAAGATGTGGCAAATGAAAGAAATAGAAACAAGAGTTCGCTGGCCACATTGTTTCCTGTCCTACTGCTGCAGCTACCAAATTATGGTACATAATCTTCTGCATTTGTCTGTAGTTCAAAATAATCAAATGGTGTAAGATAAATTTAGAATACAAGTAGTAAAATAAATTATTACTTTTTTGCTCAGAGTAAAATATCAAATATTTCTGCCTTTGAGATGAGCTCCTAATGAAGATCCCTGACACCTCCAGAGGTTGTTGAGCCAGTAAATGCCAGGCTACATGGAAAATAATTCTACAATAAAAACCAAGTTAAGCTAAAAATAAAAAGGCTGTTTATCAGAATGGAAGGGAAAACAAGAATATTTTCAAAATTAAAAAAAGGGTTTTTGCTACAAAGAGTAGTGGTGTTTTAGAGTTTTTAATTAATTAATTGGGTTGAAAACTTGTTTCTGTATTTTATATTTGCCAGCTTCACAAATGATGGCAGGAGAGAAAATAATGCAGGAATTTGGCTCCGAAATGGACCTGCAAAACCACACAACTAAAAAGCTGAGAATAAACCAGCAAAGACAGAGAAGCTGCATATTAACCATGCTGAATTAGTAAGCAAGACAAATGTGCAGGATGATCCCAAGGAAATATAATCTTCCTACCTGTTGTACGCATAAATAACTTATGGGGCTGGCTCTCATAGCCCCGAGATGTGTGCAGAGCAACCCAATCAGGATTTATGAACTTTGCACTGTAAAACAAAGTACAGACACATCAAAATGCAGACAGTTCTCATTTCCCTTTACACCCCTTGCAGCAATAAAGATGACATGCACAGGAGCAGATTCCAAGAATTAAGATAAATGAGAAGAAATATTTCAGAGAGCAATAGTGATCAATGAAAGCTTTTCCTCACCACTGGATCAGTTTACACTATAGACTGTTTCACAATTAAAAAAAATAACCTTTGGAAACAGTAAAAACGGAATACAATATTTATTAGGACAAGATAAGCACCTCTAGCCTGGTTCCAGGGACTTTAAAAAAAAACAATTGTAAATACCTTTCATGCTTAAGTATTAAATATAAACCATTTACAGTTCACATAGATGCCCCACATAGCTGTGCCTGTGCACTTTAACCTACATTCTTATTCCATAAGTCTCATTCCAACAGCAGCAAAGCCCTTGTGGAAAAAGTATTCCAATAACAGAATTCTATTTACATGATATCCACTCGTCAAATGTCACTTGGGCTTTCTGCACACATGAGAGCTTTCCCAGGCAATGCCCCCTGCTCCTGCAGCATTTTTCCCTGGGCATCCCAGATCCAGCAGTGGCTTCCAGGGAAAGCTGAATATCCAAGTCACATCTAAATGTACAGAGCTGGCAGAAAGGAAAATGTAAGACAGGATTTAAAACACTGAACTTACATGTAAGCACACACAAAACTGTGGTAGGCAGTGAGAGGTGGGTAATCCAGGCCCCAGTACTGCAGGTTGTTGTCACTTGTATTGAAGTACCTAGTAAAAATAAAATTCAATTTAAAGACTACATTTCCTGCTTAGTTTTGACACAAGGAAAATGCTGAATATTAAATGTATTCCAAATCCAAAAGAAAAAGTGGCAACTTCTTTATCTGCTTAATTTTACTTCACATTAAATAAATCTTGAGCAACAAAATAACAGCAAAAGTGATCAGAGTTAACACATTTGTGGTGGGAAAACAGGCTAAAAAAAGCTGCTAAAGCTCACTTCAGTGGAGAGGGAAACTCCTGCTTCTACCTCCAAACCCAGGTGAACCACGTGAAAGGAAGGAAAAGGATTTCCCATTTGGGATTATCTTGTGGCAGCATTAAGATGAAGTCACCTCTACCTAATGAGAGCAGAGGGATTTGTCCAAGGAAAAGTTCCAGCAATGAGGAGCAGCCCCTTCCATCTCCCAGTGAAACTCTGCCTGGCTGCTCCCACTGCCACAGGGCAGCTCCTGGCTTTTCCACTTCCTCTCTTCAAATGCAGCCAATTTTTGACATTTATTATAGTAAATGATATTTCTTGAATTCTTTATGAGCTGCCTGAAGTGTCTTCTGAGATGATGATAAATCATATTTCTTTGAGTTGCATTTCTGCCTCTTATCCTACAATTCAAGATTGTTCCTGCCAAGGCAGTGCAGATTCTTCATGCAGAATGTCACAGTTTGCAACTTTCAGGGAACTTTCCTGTTTTGGGGGTTTATTTTTTTTCACTTTACCTTCCATAAACTCATCATTTCAATTAAAAAAGAAAAAACAACCCTTATATATCCAGTAATATTTAGTAAGGAAGCTTTCAGAGTTTTAATTAGCAGTAGAATGAGAAAGGATGTTCCTAAAGCAGCCTTCAGTAAATAATGTCAAGACTTTAAAGAATAATATAAAACAGAAATATTTCAATTCTAGAATGCAATCTTTTGCATGCCAGCCAAGATGTGCTGTTCCAAACACCCACTTTGCTGTATTAGAGAATCAATTCCCAAAGCAGACCCAACCCAAAAAACCTTCTATTACAAATATAAAATTAAATCAATTATAAAACCAGAGAGCAAACACAAACCCAAAGTGCCCACCTGACAGCCCCTCAGCTAAACCCAGCCTGCAGCAGGGTCTGATCTGGCCCCTGGGAATGCCTGGGAATATTGGCTGCTAAAACTCCTGATTTTAAGGAGATGCAGTTCAGTGCAGCAGAGTGGATCAAAGCTGCCAACTCCATTATTATGTAACACCTCCTATCCCACCTCTGGTACAGTCAGGGTTTGGATATCCCAGAGAAAAAAAGGACAGAAATGACAATATAGGAACAAGAGGATGATGTGAGGTCACTACACAGAGCCATCTGCAGAGTTCACATGTATTTACAGAACACAAGGGAATTAATGTTTTATTCTGTCAGATTAGTCTGTTCCCTAACAGACAGTCAGGGAAAAATTACACCACACACACACAACACCTCTGTCCTTGCTGGGAGATGAGCTGGAATTCCAATATACTCCAATTCGAGTCGTAGCACATATATGGACTAAATTTTTACTCTAAAGAATATCAGGAATAATGTAAGAAGAAATCGAATATTTAGAATAATTCTCCTTCTGTTTTAAGCGATCTGTACAAACAAAGCTCCAAACCTTTACATTTAGATTCCAGGCACCCACCCATCTAAAATTCTCACGGGTCTTGGGTGTGAACAATGAACTCAGAGGTGTAAAATACAACCAGAAATTCATGCCATTCCCCCTTTGTAAACACCACCTACCACTGCCTGATGGGTAAGTTGTAGGTGATTTCTTGCCAGTGCCTCTGAGCCTCGTAGTCTCCATACATGGGTGGTTTTCCTGCCCCTAAAAAGAGAGGACAAAGCATTTAGGGAAGTATTTGGTTTATAGATTGCTTTCCCCCAGTTATGTACTGCATATTAATTACTAATTTTATTCTCCATTCCTCTATACTGAGAGCAAATAGAGACCTCAACATGCACTTTAACAGAGAGAGAAAAAAAAAAAGTTCTGTGTTCTTTTGGCTTTCTGGAGATTTCTGCACTAAGCATTTATCAAGATACTCTGCTGTGAAGAACTGCTTCCTCATCTGACAAAAAAAAATCATTTCCAAGTGCAGATGAAAAATGTGGTACTTTCCCTGAACTAGGAAAATGCACATAATGGACACGTTACAGGGATTTTGTGGGAACTGCTGCACTCCCTTGGTATGTGAAAATTGTCAATATTCTCACTTGTGTACCTTGCTATTGATATCATTATAATATTGATATTTGCCATTTTCATGGAAAAAAAAGGTTTGTCAATGCAAAAACTTCAGATGTCAAATAACCCCCTCAATGTAGCCTAATTCTGATAATGGCAGCATGCTAAGCATCTTCCCAGAGTTTATTTACTTCTATTAACCTGATCATTGAGAACAGCAACTGGACTGATTGTGCTCCCAGTGAAATATTGACATGAGCCAGACAGAGATTTAAGAGGTTCTTTAAAATATAGGAAAGCCATCTCTGGTTTTACCCATGATCTATGTTTGTGGGAGTCCCACAAGCTCAGGAATGTGCAATTTATTCCCAGAAAGTGGAAAGGAGATCTTATTTCTGCTAATTTCTTCCTGGGTGGTGGAGAGAGCAGATTATCTCCACTCTGTGACACATTCAGCTGAAAGTTTCCCAAACAAGTGAGGTCACTGAAGCACTGGAGTTTTATCAGTGTCAATTCTGTAGCTATAAATCCAGGGGAACAAAGAATCTGCCTCTGGATTATTGAAATACAAAACAGATGTTACCCAAATTTTAGAGTGTGTATTTATGTGTATATCAATTTCTCAATCTCTAGGGGAAAAAAGGGGTGAAAAAAATTAATTGGCTTCAGAATGATCAAAATAGATCTTAATCCAAAAGTTTGATTATAAAACACCAAATACAGACTGATCAAGTGGTCTGACAATCCGTATTTAGCTTTCACCTACAGAAAGCACCAAGTACACAGACAGAGTTAAATTTTTTAAAATTGAATATTTTATTTTAAAAGGGTCACAAATACCTTGAAAGTAGTGATCTTATTCAGTTTACTGTTAAACTGGAAACAGATATTTTTAAGGATTTCAAGCTGTCTTTCAACACCTGTATTCAGCAGCAGTTTGGCAGTACATTAAAAAAATTATACATTAACCTATGAAATCAAATTTTTCCTCAATAATTCTCCAAGACCAGGTCTTCACTAATGGTAACCTTTCAAAACCAGGAATGAGCTGTCTGCTTTTTCATTTAATTCCAGAGGTAGATCCAAAAGCAAGCTGGATGGCAAGGAACAGGGTGGGAATGGGACAGAGATCCAAGGGTGCACAGTAAATGAAGGTGGAATTAAAAATTTGTCACATCTGCAGGACATCAAAGAGAAAAAAAAATAATCCCAATGGATTTATGTTTGACAGCTCTAACACTGGGGTTTGTCTTTTTACAGCCAGCCAATGCTCAAAGTTAAGCTTTAATAATTTGCTGGACTGGATCAGATTCAGCTTTTCCTATTCCAAAAGCAGTTACATGAGCATTGTGGAGGAAATAAGATTTAAAAATTGTTATTTTAGCTCGGGCATTATTTTAGACTCTCTTCCACAGTCTTGATTGGTTTGAAATTAAATCAACTTAGAAAAATCTAGTTAGCAACACAATTCTAAATAAATCCTCTTGCAGTGCAAGAGAAATTCAGTGTATGCCTAAAACAGGGTGTTTCATGCCTAGAGATGGGTAAAAGAACCTCAGGTTTCTCAGGAAGGGCATTTTGAGAAAGCAAACTCAAACCAAAACAACTGGGAATGCAGTTCAGCTTCAAGCAAATTCTACAAGTAGATGAAACCCAGAATTACCAGTTTAAAATCACCAGAATGATCCTGCTACTCAGGGGATGAGGCTCCCCATTGCCTCAGAAAAACTGAGGAGGATTTAACTGAGCTTATGATTCTTGGGCTTATGAGAACTGAAAGCATTGATTCGTATTTTATCTTCTTTTAAATTTGCAGAGGGCAAGCCTCATGCAAGATTATTCCAAGTGTAGGGAGAACTGGGAGGTTTGGAAAGGAACTTGCTAATTCTTTGCAAGCCTTCTGACACGGGGAGGAGAAAAACTCATCCATTACCAGGATGTAGCTCTGGCTCCTGCTGTAAACAAGTTTAAGGAGGTGCAGCTACAAGGCAGAGTCATTGTTCACTCCATGTCACCTCTGCACTGTCTTCATTAGCACCAGGATTAGCTAAATATAAGCTAAATAAAAATATAAATAGTAAGGTTATACCTGCTACAGAATTTAAAGGATAATATTAAGCAAATGTACAATTGGACTGCAATATTCTGCAAATAAAGGCACAGGGGAAAACAGACAGATATTCAACCTAAAATGCTAATGACCATCAGCACCACCCAAAAAAAAAAAAGTGATGGTGATATTTTCCAGTGTTTTGCCCTGAACAGTAATGTTAATCATGGCACACTTCAAAAAATAAGAAAAAGGAATTCTCGGGGAATTTGAGAGGCACTAAAAGAATACAATAATTGAAGTAACACATTGCTTCCTATTTATGATTTTATATAAACAACAATAAAACAAACAAGCAACAAATAACATTTATTTTCCTTTATCAGAAGCCACATAACCCCCTCCCTGAGGCTGCTGCAGCCTGTGCAGGGGCCTCACCTGAGTAGGAGCCCAGGGACACAGCCCAGCGCACGGTGAGTGCCAGCAGCACTGTGATTGTCATCAGGCTCCACTTCTCCATGGCTGGGCCTGGGGACACTCCAGGGACCTGGGGACACAGCAGGGACATTGCTACAGCACCAGCCAGGCTTCTGTCCTCAGCCATTACTGCTGTGCAATCCCTACATTAATAACTCATTACATTATTAACAAGCACAGCGGTTTAAAAAGTAAATATCCCAGTATTAAGTTAATGCCATTTGTTTCCTCAGTTAAGGGCACCACAGCCAGATTATGCAAAGTGCACATCTGGTACAGGCACCACTGCTGGTTTAAACAAAAAAAAAGGTATTTAAAAGTTAATTAGTATCAGGAGACATTATTCTCCATCCTTCTACCCCAAAAAGCAACAGGGCTGATGTCCCACCAAGCTTATTTCACCACATTAAGGATCCAGTAAAAGTAAGGAATATTGCCAGATCTGGCAAATTGAAGGCCACGTGCATCAAACTGAGAGATCAAGAAACAGGAAAATTATGACATTGTTCTATGCAAAAAAAAATTTTTTTTAATGAGTCTCTAACTATAGAATATGCAAACCTCAACCCAAAGAAGCAAAAAAATGTTAGTTTGAACTAGGTAAAAAGTGAGGAAGAAACTACTCCAGTCTTGAAGGGTACAACTGCCACAGACTTTCCTTGCAGAAAAGGCATAATTTGATTTAAGTGAGTTTAATACACTAGTGACTGACCAAAAATAAAAATCCCACCCAGCAGCAGCACTGAGCTGTTTCAGTAACAGGCAACAACATCTAAGGCATGGTTAGGTTATTCTGCTCCAACTCCACCCATATTTATTTACTATTCACAGAAAGGTATGAGCCAATATCACCACCAAGGGGAAAAAAGGAGTTAATTAATAATACAAATCTGTGGCAGCAGATCTCCATCTATAGGTAGAAAGGTGAACACTGATATTTGCATCTTTTCACCTGTGCCTCAGCCACAGGGGAGGCACTTCTATCTAAACAAAAGATACATCTGTCCTTCTTTTCTATCTCACCACAACACTAATTAATTATACCTTCTTAATTATTATATAGCACCAGCCTCACCTACAGACTCCCCCATCTCTGTTCCATTCATTTATTTTTGCCAATCTCTATGTTTGGAGTAACAATTGTTTTCTGGGATATTGAGTTTCTCTGCTCTCAAAAATGGCTCTTCAAATATTCTTTCCTACTTATTTTTCACCTTTAATAATAATCCCATACTAACTATAATAAAAAGCCATGGTTTTATTAGATTCTAAATCACAGAACTCCTAATTCTTGGTATCCTGTGGATAACAATGTTAGACAAGGAATAATTTTTAGGGGATGATAAAGCTGATTTGGTCAGTCCCAAACTTTCCACCTTCTGCCTCCGGATGTGCAACACCTGAGGGTGTCTCAAGATCCCACTTGTAAACATGAGTTGAAAATCACAGCTAAAAAAAAAAAAACCCCAAAGAATCACTATCTCTCCACACTGCCTACGATGAAGATTCAGATAAATAACACCAATACAAACCACCCACTCCTGGCCCGGGGAGGCTGACAGAACTCAGCCATAGATACACGGCCCTGAATACAACTTGTTTTAAAAGAGGTGTCAGCACACATTTCAGCAGCTGAAAAACGCGCACGCCGAATGAAGAATTTAGTTTGTTGCAGCAAAACCTGTCTGTAACCCTGCTGTTCCCCTAATCCTTGTGAGGAGACACCTTTATTCCTCGTATCATCCCCACTCTCACACCTCGCCTCCTCAGAGTGCCCAGGGCGGGCTGGCAATGCGGGGCTCGCATCGGGGCCGAGCTGTGAGCCCACCCGGGCTGCCCCCGGCCACCAGCGGACCCTGCTGCCCTTCAGTCTCCTCAACCCGCTCTCCCTCAGCCTTTCAGTCCCCTCAGCGCGTTCTCCCTCAGCCACCTCAGCTTTTCAGCCCCCTCNCGCGGCGCCTTCCGGGCGGGCTGTGCGCGTGCGCGGGGCGGGAACGCGGCCGCCCCTCAGGGACGCTCCGCCATGGACGGGGCTGGGAGCGGAGGGCTGGAATCTGCTCCCGGGGGAGCTCACAGCCCCGTCCGGAGCCTAACGGGGCTCCGGGAGAGATGGAGAGGGACTCTGGACAAGCGGCAGGACACGGGGAATGGGTCCCGCTGCCAGAGGGCGGGGATAGATGGGATAGTGGGCAGGAATTCCTGGCTGTGAGGGTGAGGAGGCCCTGGCACAGGGTGCCCAGAGAAGCTGTGGCTGCTCCTGGATCGCCGGCGGTGCCCAAGGCCAGGTTGGGGCACCCTGGGACAGTAAAAGGTGTCCCTGCCCATGGCAGGGGTGACACTGGATGGGCTTTAAGGTCCCTTCCAAGCCAAACCAGTCTGGGATTCATGTTTTTCTACCATGCCAGGGAGCTGAGGAGCTGCTCCTCAGCCTTTACGACTTGGAGACGATACCTGGGAACCTCTCGGTTCATAAAGCTTATAGCACAGAGTCCCAGGATGAGTCAGGCTGGAAGGGACCACACTGGGGTCACCTGGTGCCACCTCCCTGCTCGGGCAGGGCCATCCCAGACCACAGGGCACATGGTTGTGTCCAGTCTTGAAATTCATCTCCAGCAAGGAAAACTCTGGAATCTCTCCGTGATGCACCATAGGCCTCACTTTTAAACCTTTCAGTCTTACCCGCTTTTCATTCTCCTGAGGGTCTTGACAAAGAACAGAGCATAACAAAAATCAGAGAATCACAGGATGGTCTGGGCTGAAAGAGTCCCCAAAGCTCATCTCATTCCCCTCCTGCCATGGGCAGGGACACCTTCCACTGTCCCAGGGTGCTCCAAACCCCATCCAGCCTGGCCTTTTCTTCTGGTTGTGTGTCTGACTGAGGTCAGGACATGAAAGCAAATATAAAACTCATTATTGCTAAAACTAACAGCATATACTGAGGGTTTCACGGCCACACCTGCCAGGTGAGCTGGCAGCAGTGCTCTCCTTGCACTGGAATCCCGGGGCTGGAAGCTGTGATGGGTTTAAACACAACTACTACAAAAAGCAGATGTGGTCAGGAAATGCCTGATCACTTACATTAGAAACATTAAAGTAACCAGAGATTTCTGGAAAACAAAGTGATTTATAAATTATTTTTTTTTCAGATGTGCAGGTTATTTTTAAAATATATAAGCACTGTATATATAGTATTGTGTAACACCAGAGATGGCTTTTCTTCCTTGATGTTTTTCCAGTGCAGGATGCTGATTTCCACTATCCCAACCATTTCTGAGTGCAAATTCTTTGGACATCCTGGTCCCTCTTACACCTGCCATAATTTCAGTCACTTGTGGTGTTGCCTCATGTGGGATGGTGTGAAGAGACTGAAAGCTGCCTTCAACAGATAAAGGTAAAAATCACAGCTGTCTGCTGGCTGGCCAAGGTGTTTGGAGCCACAATCCTGTGGGAAATGGCAGATTATGACCATCAGATTTGACATCGTTTGTCTAATCTGTTACACTCAATCATTTACATTCCTGCTAGGTAAAGCGCGTCCGTTTCAGGATTTTGACAGGATATCTGGAAATGACAAGTCTGTAAAATAAGGATAATCCTAAAAATCTATCAATTACAAAATAACTTAGAAGATGGAGTTGCACCTCCTGAACCCACAGCGGCTGGAGCTGCTTTATGACAGTGCAAACACTCGATGCAAAGTGAACTCCCAGCCTAAACCCGGGGCAAATTCCTAATTCAGCACCTCTGTCCTCTCCTTCTCTCCCCTGAAGGATTTTCCATGCCCGGAATTCCCCAAACATCAAGGCCGGGGAGCGCTGTGATAACTCAGCCACCCCCAAATCGGTGCGCGCCTTGCCTGTGGCTCTTACTCCCAAAAAAAGAGAAGAGTTTTTGGGTTTTACCTTGGAGATTCTCACTAATTCTGTGCCGGAGCTGGGATGGGCGAGCAGGAGCCCACGGGCGCACATTCAAGTGCATTATTTCAATTAGCCGAGCGCTCTTTGTTGCAAGGTGAAATCATTCACTCTCCGGAAAAAGCTTTTTTATTGAATGCTTTCTAAATACTCGCATCGGGCGCGTCGCCTGGAATTGAGCCTCTGTCACTTGTGTTTCTGCGGTGACTTTGAGCAGATCAATGACTGGAAAAGGCATTCAGGACACATTGATACCGCGGGGTAGGAGCCGAGCGGGGTTCGGTGCTCAGGAGTAAAGAGAAGCCGATAATGAGCAGATAAACGGCTTTTCTTAACCCTTGGCGTTCTCGGGAGGCTCCGGAGCTCCGCTGCCTCTTCTCCTCCACCCCGGCTCTCTGGGCTTGATGGCAGCCGAGCGGTGGCAAGGCAAATATCCCTCGGCTATTCCATAAATTTGGAATAAAATGCGGCCAGAACAGTGAGAAAGTCTTTCCTAGGGCGAGCGGGGGGCAGAGCCTGCGGCCGTAAAAAGTTCCAGCTCGTCCAGGATTTCGTTTCTGAGCGGAGCCGTGGTGCCGGAGCGAGCGGGGGAACAAACTCTGGAGAGGTTTGCAATTGCAGATTCCCAATCTGCAGATTCCCAGATTATCCCCACTCCAGGACATCGCCCGGGATTTAGCGGGCACGGAGCCCCGCTCTGAACCCTCAGGAGCCTCGGCTCTTTCGCATCTTCCTTTCCCGAGCAAAACCAGGAGTAAACGTGTCAGAAACCACTACCTTAGCCCGCAGGGACGTGGATTTATTTTTATTTTTCCCCATGAAATATTAGCACTCAATAAAGTAATTACAAATTGTTGAGGGTTTGGGGTTTTTTCCTTGAATCCCTGCGATTCTCTGGGCTCTGGAGGACACGGAGCTTCCCTTGTCCGACTCGGGGATCCCAGCCCGGGGGATGCTCCGTGTCCTCGGTAAAGCAGAGCGAGACACTCCATCCTTTCCAGGAGAGGAGAGGTTGGGCGGTTTCCGTGTGTCCCGGCTTTTCCCATTCTGCTGAACCTCGAGAAAGCCGGGTTTTTATTGCACCTGGAGTTCAAGGACGCTCCCTCTCACATTTTGCCGTCTTCATAAAGTCGCGCGGTTCCTGCTTCCTCAGCTTGCTTACCAAATCCCGGATTAATAAAGTTTACTTAGTTATTTAAATAGACTAAATGTCAAATTTTAAATGGAAGGGGAAGGTTCTACCTTCCTGACCTATTTTTCATTTCTGATTTAGAAAAAGGCAAGATTAGCATGGATATTGCATTTTCAAGGACCTCGCCACTATTAAATAGACTGTTAAGTGCATTTTATGGCTGAAGAGTCTGTTCCCAGTTCAGTCTGGGAGACGTGCTAAGTTCATCTGTACCTGCTACATTGAACATTCACTGACTAAAATACTTCCTGTGGATCTAATACCTATGCTCTGTATCTTTTAAGTACATAACGCTTAATGTTTTAGGACTGGTAACACAGAATTCAATAAAAGCCCCCGGAATTGAAGTGTTGCCTCTCAAGAAAGCTGTACCGAGGGTGTTTGCCCTGTCACAGCGATCCCCGGCGCGGGGAAGAGGCGCGGCGGTGGCGAGGGAGGCTCCGGGGATGGAGGACATGGATGCTCCCGGCTGCAGGCGGAGGTTGGAGCGCATCTCGGGGGATGCCCGAGCCCGGAGTGTCCTCAACCGCGGGGATGGGCAGCGTAACTTGGGAGCTCGCTGTGATTCCTCAGTCGCTGCCTTTTAATACCAATCCAATGCTCCTGGGAATGGCCCGGAGCAGGCGAGGACAGGCCCCGAGTGTTCCTCGAACTTGCGGGAGCGACAGCAAAACTGCCCGAGGTGCCCCGAGAGGCAAAATCCCATCGAATTCCCCCATCCCCTGGGAACTACCCCCTGAGCCGCATCCGCAGAGGTGAGGGAAGATCCCCACTGCCTCTAAAGCAATCCTTGCTGGATCTTTCGCGGAGTGGGAAACCCCCGAGGGGCCCAGGAAAGACGAGGGGTGCCTCATCCCAAAGCGAAATGTTTGCGCTCCTTCCTTTGTGTCCGGCCCAGGACACGGAGCCCGGGCCGGCTCGGGCAGTGCTGGAGGCGCGGCCGGTGCGGGTAAAATCCCCTCGGTACCGCCGGCGCCGACCCGAGCCTGTAACCCCCGAGGAAGCCGGAGCCGTCCTCAAACGCTGCCCGTGTCCCAAATGGAGCTGATGTCGCCGGTGGAGAATTTCCTCCGGCCACCTCTCGGTGCGACAGACCGAGAAGGAAAGGGCTCCGACGGATGTGGCATCCCTGGACCCCCGGAGCGCTCCTGGCTCTGTCCGCTCCGGAAAACCCGGCCTTGGTTCTGCCCTCCCGCAGCTCCGGAGCGGGGTCTCCAATGGCTGCCCCCCTCCGGGGACACTACTGCGGCCCCGCGGGGCTCGACTGGGGGCAATATCCCGNTTTCACGGCCACACCTGCCAGGTGAGCTGGCAGCAGTGCTCTCCTTGCACTGGAATCCCGGGGCTGGAAGCTGTGGTGGGTTTAAACACAACTACTACAAAAAGCAGATGTGGTCAGGAAATGCCTGATCACTTACATTAGAAACATTAAAGTAACCAGAGATTTCTGGAAAACAAAGTGATTTATAAATTATTTTTTTTTCAGATGTGCAGGTTATTTTTAAAATATATAAGCACTGTATATATAGTATTGTGTAACACCAGAGATGGCTTTTCTTCCTTGATGTTTTTCCAGTGCAGGATGCTGATTTCCACTATCCCAACCATTTCTGAGTGCAAATTCTTTGGACATCCTGGTCCCTCTTACACCTGCCATAATTTCAGTCACTTGTGGTGTTGCCTCATGTGGGATGGTGTGAAGAGACTGAAAGCTGCCTTCAACAGATAAAGGTAAAAATCACAGCTGTCTGCTGGCTGGCCAAGGGGTTTGGAGCCACAATCCTGTGGGAAATGGCAGATTATGACCATCAGATTTTACATCGTTTGTCTAATCCGTTACACTCAATCATTTACATTCCTGCTAGGTAAAGCGCGTCCGTTTCAGGATTTTGACAGGATATCTGGAAATGACAAGTCTGTAAAATAAGGATAATCCTAAAAATCTATCAATTACAAAATAACTTAGAAGATGGAGTTGCACCTCCTGAACCCACAGCGGCTGGAGCTGCTTTATGACAGTGCAAACACTCGATGCAAAGTGAACTCCCAGCCTAAACCCGGGGCAAATTCCTAATTCAGCACCTCTGTCCTCTCCTTCTCTCCCCTGAAGGATTTTCCATGCCCGGAATTCCCCAAACATCAAGGCCGGGGAGCGCTGTGATAACTCAGCCACCCCCAAATCGGTGCGCGCCTTGCCTGTGGCTCTTACTCCCAAAAAAAGAGAAGAGTTTTTGGGTTTTACCTTGGAGATTCTCGCTAATTCTGTGCCGGAGCTGGGATGGGCGAGCAGGAGCCCACGGGCGCACATTCAAGTGCATTATTTCAATTAGCCGAGCGCTCTTTGTTGCAAGGTGAAATCATTCACTCCCCGGGAAAAGCTTTTTTATTGAATGCTTTCTAAATACTCGCATCGGGCGCGTCGCCTGGAATTGAGCCTCTGTCACTTGTGTTTCTGCGGTGACTTTGAGCAGATCAATGACTGGAAAAGGCATTCAGGACACATTGATACCGCGGGGTAGGAGCCGAGCGGGGTTCGGTGCTCAGGAGTAAAGAGAAGCCGATAATGAGCAGATAAACGGCTTTTCTTAACCCTTGGCGTTCTCGGGAGGCTCCGGAGCTCCGCTGCCTCTTCTCCTCCACCCCGGCTCTCTGGGCTTGATGGCAGCCGAGCGGTGGCAAGGCAAATATCCCTCGGCTATTCCATAAATTTGGAATAAAATGCGGCCAGAACAGTGAGAAAGTCTTTCCTAGGGCGAGCGGGGGGCAGAGCCTGCGGCCGTAAAAAGTTCCAGCTCGTCCAGGATTTCGTTTCTGAGCGGAGCCGTGGTGCCGGAGCGAGCGGGGGAACAAACTCTGGAGAGGTTTGCAATTGCAGATTCCCAATCTGCAGATTCCCAGATTATCCCCACTCCAGGACATCGCCCGGGATTTAGCGGGCACGGAGCCCCGCTCTGAACCCTCAGGAGCCTCGGCTCTTTCGCATCTTCCTTTCCCGAGCAAAACCAGGAGTAAAGGTGTCAGAAACCACTACCTGAGCCCGCAGGGACATGGATTTATTTTTATTTTTCCCCATGAAATATTGGCACTCAATAAAGTAATTACAAATTGTTGAGGGTTTGGGGTTTTTTCCTTGAATCCCTGCGATTCTCTGGGCTCTGGAGGACACGGAGCTTCCCTTGTCCGACTCGGGGATCCCAGCCCGGGGGATGCTCCGTGTCCTCGGTAAAGCAGAGCGAGACACTCCATCCTTTCCAGGAGAGGAGAGGTTGGGCGGTTTCCGTGTGTCCCGGCTTTTCCCATTCTGCTGAACCTCGAGAAAGCCGGGTTTTTATTGCACCTGGAGTTCAAGGACGCTCCCTCTCACATTTCGCCGTCTTCATAAAGTCGCGCGGTTCCTGCTTCCTCAGCTTGCTTACCAAATCCCGGATTAATAAAGTTTGCTTAGTTATTTAAATAGACTAAATGTCAAATTTTAAATGGAAGGGGAAGGTTCTACCTTCCTGACCTATTTTTCATTTCTGATTTAGAAAAAGGCAAGATTAGCATGGATATTGCATTTTCAAGGACCTCGCCACTATTAAATAGACTGTTAAGTGCATTTTATGGCTGAAGAGTCTGTTCCCAGTTCAGTCTGGGAGACGTGCTAAGTTCATCTGTACCTGCTACATTGAACATTCACTGACTAAAATACTTCCTGTGGATCTAATACCTATGCTCTGTATCTTTTAAGTACATAACGCTTAATGTTTTAGGACTGGTAACACAGAATTCAATAAAAGCCCCCGGAATTGAAGTGTTGCCTCTCAAGAAAGCTGTACCGAGGGTGTTTGCCCTGTCACAGCGATCCCCGGCGCGGGGAAGAGGCGCGGCGGTGGCGAGGGAGGCTCCGGGGATGGAGGACATGGATGCTCCCGGCTGCAGGCGGAGGTTGGAGCGCATCTCGGGGGATGCCCGAGCCCGGAGTGTCCTCAACCGCGGGGATGGGCAGCGTAACTTGGGAGCTCGCTGTGATTCCTCAGTCGCTGCCTTTTAATACCAATCCAATGCTCCTGGGAATGGCCCGGAGCAGGCGAGGACAGGCCCCGAGTGTTCCTCGAACTTGCGGGAGCGACAGCAAAACTGCCCGAGGTGCCCCGAGAGGCAAAATCCCATCGAATTCCCCCATCCCCTGGGAACTACCCCCTGAGCCGCATCCGCAGAGGTGAGGGAAGATCCCCAGTGCCTCTAAAGCAATCCTTGCTGGATCTTTCGCGGAGTGGGAAACCCCCGAGGGGCCCAGGAAAGACGAGGGGTGCCTCATCCCAAAGCGAAATGTTTGCGCTCCTTCCTTTGTGTCCGGCCCAGGACACGGAGCCCGGGCCGGCTCGGGCAGTGCTGGAGGCGCGGCCGGTGCGGGTAAAATCCCCTCGGTACCGCCGGCGCCGACCCGAGCCTGTAACCCCCGAGGAAGCCGGAGCCGTCCTCAAACGCTGCCCGTGTCCCAAATGGAGCTGATGTCGCCGGTGGAGAATTTCCTCCGGCCACCTCTCGGTGCGACAGACCGAGAAGGAAAGGGCTCCGACGGATGTGGCATCCCTGGACCCCCGGAGCGCTCCTGGCTCTGTCCGCTCCGGAAAACCCGGCCTTGGTTCTGCCCTCCCGCAGCTCCGGAGCGGGGTCTCCAATGGCTGCCCCCCTCCGGGGACACTACTGCGGCCCCGCGGGGCTCGACTGGGGGCAATATCCCGAACGCTGGGGCTGCTTAGTGAGATAAACACACACGGGCGGTAAATACACGTTTATAAATAACCGCAAAAGGTCTTTTCCTGCCTTTTCCAACGCTCACCGCAGCCTTTCAACACCCATTAACCCGAAACTTTCAGCCCCGCGTTGTGCCCGGGAGAGGCCGGGGATGCTATAAATAGGCGGCGTTGGGAGCCGGTAGCGCGGAGAGCGGGGAAAGGGGGGCGCAACTCCCGCGGCCGCGCAGCGAAAACGAGAGGGTTCCCCGGGAGCCCCGCATCAGCCGAGGAAATGGCCCTGATGGGCCCCATCTCGCCCCTTTTTCAACCAACGTGATGGTTTAGAGGATTAGGGCCGGATCCTATGGCCAGATCCCATTATAAATTCCTTCCCCGGGCGGCGGGAGCAGCGGGGCCGTAATTGGAATAAATAAGGAGCGGGGTCGGGGAGGGTGCAGGGGGTGGTGGTTCTGGGTAAACTCTCGGGGCTGCGGGAGGGTCATTTTCCCGGTGTTTCGGATCTAGTTACTTCCAACACACCCCAGGGACCGACGTGACACGACTTATACTAATGGGCATCTGTCACCGGCCGTGTCAAGTTTTGCCATATGCGGCGGACAAGTTTGTGGAAGGGAAAACAAGGGAAAGAACAAGGGAAGGAGTTTCTGGTGTCCGGCTGTGGTCCGTGGCTGAGGGAACTTCGCCGGGATATGCTGCTCCCGGTTATCCCCGACCCGCCGGTCCCGGTCCGGCTATGGGGGCTGAGCCCGCTCCGCCGGCAGCCGGGAAAGCTGCTCCCGTCCTGGCTGCAACTCCCCCCCTGTTTGGGGACCGACTTCTGACACCCCCGGGATCCCCGATCCCCGCGGGCAGCTTTGCGGGACCCACCGGAACGCCCCGTCGTGCCGTCCGCTGCAAGAGCGCGCCCGGGTCGGTGTCGTCCCGGGCGCCTGTGGGCACCGGTATTGCTCCCGATCCCCCGAACTGCCCCAGATCCCCGGGGGTCTCCCGGATTCGGGGGTGCCCCCGGCCCCGGGAGCATTCCTGGCTCCGAGGGTTCTCCGGGCCCCGGGGGTGTTCCCGGCCCCGCGGGCCGTGAGGGCGATCCCGGTCCCCGCGGATGCCCCAGGGGTGCTCCCGGACCCGGGTGCTGAGGGGATGCTCCTGGTCCCGGGGGCGCTCCCGGCCCCGGGGGGGCGCGCCCGTTCCCCGCGGGTGCAGCGGGAGCTGCCGCGCCCCCCGCAGGCCCCGGTGCGCCACTGCAGCCCCNGGTTACGGAGGGAGAAGCGGCTCCTGGCGGGAGGCAGCGGGCAGGAAAGTTGCCGGTGCCGCCGCCGCCGGCGCGCAGATGCCGAGCCGAGGCATCGCTGCTATGTGGGGAAATATGAGCGAGTAATTTTATAAGTAACAAAGGCTGGGGAATGGAATGAGCCCCTGTTATCCGGTGTCCTCTGGAAGCCCTGGATCAGCAGCTTCTTGAGCCTCGCAGCGACTCCGGGCAGAGGCTCCTTTCTTTTTTCCCAGGGGATCGGCTAAATATAGCAACCCCCTCGATCGCACGAATCACCCACCATTTGCTGTTTGTGTAAAACCGATTAGCCAGACACAACTGTGAAACAGCCCGTTCCTCTGACACCGCCACGCACCGCCACATTCCGCTCCGCGGGGTTCCGCGGGGCCGTGGGTGCCCGCGGAGGGCCCCGCGTGTCCCCGCTCCCTCCAGGTTCTCCCTGTCCCTGGCAGATGATTAGCGAGTCCTTATTTATAAAGTTCAAACGATCTCATCACCGGGGCTGCTCGGTTTATTTTAGTCTATGTATGTGGAGGTATAAATATTTACTTAGGAAGAAATAATATTTACTGCTTACCAGGAAAGCAAGGACACTTTTATTTATATATTTATTTTAAATCCGCGGCTGCCAGGGGGTTGTTGGAGGGGAAAGAAGCGCCTGGTTCAGCTCCGCCCGCAGCCGAGCCTGCCGCATCCCGCCTGCATTTTACGCCGCCGATTTTCCTAACAAAGACAACGAATTATTTGGGCGGAAAAGCAAAATCCACGAAGGTTTTCAAAGGTGACAAAAATTCAACTTTGTAAGAGGGAGATAATAAAGCACCAAACGCTGTCAGTGCAGAGGAGACACCAAGATCTCAGCAGGCTCAACCCCCCGACGCGCCGCTTTAAATATTATAACGCTACATATTAATTCTTTTTTTTCCCATTTTGACTGTCTCTTTATTTTAGCCCCGAAAATACATATATATATAATAATTATTATTATTTTTAATTTTCGAAGCAGCCATTAAAGCTGAGTTTTTGGGAATTAAATGGGAAAGGCCGATCCCTTCCCGCGGGAAGACCCGCTGCTTTAGCCCCGATTATTTCCCTGATCTAAACGAAAGATCCGCGCTCGGACACCGCACGGCCACTGCCTGAATATATATTTTTTTGTTTCTCCCTCTAAAATAAATAGTGAACATTGATTAAATCGACCCAACGTGTTTTATTTAAAATAATTCCCCATATAATTAGCCTCGACCGCAGAACCAAAGCGTACCTATTCCGGCCGGGAATGCCGCAGCGCCGGGATGTGGAGTCCAAATCAGGCCGAGAAAAATGAATATATTTAGGGAAACATCACAGCGCGCTCGCGGGAGTCTCGGATGTGCCGGGGAAGGTTGGATTTGGAAGGAACCGGGGTGATGTCGACCCCGCCGCGGCGGCCGCTCCGCCAACGAACAGGGCCGGGCGCTGCCGAACCCGAACCGGGTGGAGGGACCGTGGGGAACCCGCCCGCACCGCGACCGGCGGAACCCGAACCTCCGCGGCAGCGGAGAACCGGCGCTCCGCGGCGGCGCCCCTCACACCTCTCCAGCCTCCGCGGCCGCGCAGCCCGTCCTGCGGGGGGGATCACAAAGGCACCGCTCACACGGAGACGGGCAGAGCATTTTAAAAATTTATTTACAAAGTTGTGTACAACACGAAGGGATAACATTTAGAATACATATATTCATTCATATATAAACAGACTTCTATAATAGAATGACAGCGTTTTTCCTCCTTTTTTTTCTCTCCAAAATTCTGTTTTTTCTTTTTTTTCTGTTCGTTCGTTTAATATTTAAAATTTCCCCCGCTTATTTCTTTTTTATACAATTTTTTTTCCCTCGTTTGTTCGTTTATTTCGGATAAAACAGCTCGGAGCGCCGGAACCTTCAAAAAAAGTGAAAGTTCGCAGCTCCTAAATCGCGACTATCATTTCGCCTCTTTAGAAAAATAAAAACCCCGAAAGCAACGTCAGTGATTTTTGATACAAATATGTACAAGCGGCGGTGGCGGCGGCCGGTGCCCGCTGCTGCTCCGAGCCCGGGCGGCCGCGGAGCCCCGAGGGGGCGGCCGGAGCTCCCCGGGGCGCTGCTCGGGGCTACCGCCCGGGG
>VZTZ01027019.1:277977-380477 GCA_013400955.1 Drymodes brunneopygia
TGCCCCTGGAGGAGGCTCCTGTACTGTGAGGCGTAATAAATACACAGGAACAAAAATCAGAGGCAAAAAAAAATCCTTTAAATTGGATTTATTTGAAATCATGGAGGGAAGGGATGGGGGGGGGAAGGGGTGACCCTGACCCAGCTCCCAGGGTGCTGCAGAGGGGATCCCCCAGCTGCTCCTGCACAGCAGCAATATTGGGGTGAGACATGGACACCCCCAGCTCATCCCCCAGGGAATGGCAGGTCTGGGAAGGGATGAGCTCTGTTCCTTCCAACCTGGGGATTCCTCCATTTTTGGATGGATAGGCTCAGGAGGGAAGATGAATGTTACGTGAAAATGCCCCTATTTGTCCGAATAATCAACATGACTATTGAGTATTGTTTTCCTTCACCTCTTTGTGGCCCAAAGGGATGGTGCAAGTGATGCCAGTTTGGCAGCAAATACAGGGAGATGTCTCGAAAAGGGGCAATGCAACACAAAAAAGAAGGGCCACGACTCCAAACGAGGATCCACAGAGAGGCAGCAGCGGCAGCTCCTTTCGCACCGCTGTCCCTGTGTGTTTTTACACCGACTTCGCAGGTAGGCAGGGGGTGTGAGGGAGACACAGCAGGGCTGTTTTCTCAGTTATCCCCCCGGCCAGCGAGATGCAAATGAAGATGCTAAGAGGATTTCCAGGGCTGTGAGGAAATCCCTTTGCTGAAAGCTGGGAGCTCTCCACGGGCTGGCCCAGCAAACACCACTTAACTCCCTGACACTCCCGTGAGATTTCCCACACCGTGGCATCCACGAGCTGATGCACGATTTGATTTTATTCCTCAGCACAGCCAGGACATTGGTGGGAGCTCCACAGGCTCTCCAGCTTCCCAGGGCTTCCTTTGTTTGTTTTTAGCAGGATACTTTTGTGAGCCTCTCCTCCGGCTCGTGTACAACACCCCGGATTCCCTTTATTAAGCGCGGCAAGACAAGCGGTGAGTTATGGCTGTTGTTAATAAAATCACTCTGCTAATATTTTTCCCCAACACGTGGAATATTACTGATGGATCAGGGCTGGGGCCCATCCCGAGGCACGGGGCCCATGCATCACCCCAGCTCCACGTGCACCATCCAAATGGGGCCTTGGTGGAGCGTAAGTGGTGCACAGGCCTTTTATGGGCCTTCTGCAGAATGGTGAATTTTACCCAAAATGCAGGTTAAAACCCATGTTAGGTATTAATGTAATCAGGTCCATAATCTCTCTATCAAAAACTCCCCAAGCACCTCTTCACCCGCTAAACCAGGTAGCTCCTTATCTGGAGAGAGCTGTAACACATTCTGGGGGACTCCTTGCTTGTTTTTGGCAAAGAAAATAATGCATTGCTGAGCCCCTGTGAGTCCTGGCTTAGGGCAGAGCGTGGGGAGTCACCAAAGGGCCATCCTGACCTGCCACTCCAACATTTTCCTCCTCCACCTTCAAATGCAGAATTAAATGATCATGATTTTTCCATGAAAACTTGGTGACCTCCACAAACTTCTTGGGAGCAGAAGTGCCAGCTTCAGAAAGAAAAAAATCCTGCTTTTCTTCCCCCCTCCAAATCTGTTTTTTAAAGATCAAAATATATCTGTTTTTGGGGGCAGCACATTTCCAGGAAAGCTGCAACTGCCTTCCCCCACAAAGCTTCATCAGCTTCATTCATCAGGGCATTTCTGTGAATTCCATTTAGATCCTTCACCTTATTAGAGGTATTTTATTAAACATTTTATTAAAGTCTTTTTAATGCCTTCCAGGGCATGTTGTAAAACCCTACTGATTTCAGAAGGTTCTGAATGAGCTTTTCCAGCACTCCCACGTTGAGAGCACACATTGGCAGCTTAGCTTCTGTCTGGGACAGGACAGATAAAACCAGGGAGGGTTTCAACTTTGACCAAAATCATTAAAGGGTAGTATTTCCAATTAAAAAGGGAAGATGTGAAAAATAAGTATTTCTTCCTTAAAAAACATCAATATTATTTTTTTTGGTTGGATTTCCTGCTTTTGCCCAGGTAAGAAAGATTTCCAAGTGGAATTCCAGTTAAGGAGGTGATGAAATATTTTGAGCTGGTCAAGCAGTACTTGCAGTCTGTAAATAAAGCTTATTTAGGGGCTCTTGTTAAAATATTCCATGACAGAAGAGTTCAACAGGCATTTTTAAATGGATTCTGAGCAACTGGGCAGAGAGAAAATATGTCTGTGGGACCATGAAACATTTATCTGTCCAGAAGGAGACAGGGAAAAAAAAAAAGTCAGGAATGATCTATCATAAGGGAGGAAATCTGCACCTCAGCATTTGCCAAAATGTCTTAATTGCTTTGTAAACTCATCTAAATAAATAAAACGTGGAGGGCTGTCTCGGCTCTCTGCTGAGCAGCAGCGAGGATTGCCTGGGGATAAAAGTCTTAATCCTGCCCAGGGCTGGGCTTGTTCCCACTTTGGGACTGCCTGCTCCTGGTGCAGGAGGTCAGGATGCTGTCACAGGGCTTGGGGAGGATTCTGGAGATGGGGAGTGACCCCTGTCCCCACCCTTGGCCATGGACAGGAGACACTCAGGTGTCTTTTAGCTCTGCTGGAACCTCACACCCATCGTGGCTCCTCTTTACTTGGTTTTTTTTTCACTGCTCCTTGCATTTTTCTTGGTGAAAATGGCTCTGTGGTACTCACAGACCATTCACTTTGAGGGTTTGCACACTATGGCTTCTTCTGGTTCTTTGGTTTTATTTGTAACTTTCCAATTTGTGGCTTTCCTCCTCAAAACGCAGCTGAGATCACTGCTCAGGGAACGTTCTCATGGTTCTTGTGACAAAGGTGGCTGTAATCAGGTGGGGATGGTCTCTTTTTTCCAGGCAGAGACAGACAGAAGGAGAGGACACAGCCTTAAGTTGTGCCAGGGAAAATTTAGGCTGGATGTTAGGAAAAAGTTTTTTACGGAAAGAATGATAAAGTACTGGAATTGTCTGCCCAGGGAGGTGGTGGAGTTACCACCCCTGGATGTGTTTAAAAAAAGATTGGATGTGGCCACTCAGGTCCATGGTTTCGTTGAGGTGTTAGGGCATGGGTTGGACTTGATGATTTTAAAGGTCTCTTCCAGCCCAGTGATTCTGTGATTCTGTTATTCTGTGAAAGGTGATTCTGTGATTCTGTGAAAGGTGACTCAGTGATTCTGTGATTCTGTGATTTTGTGGTTCTGTTAATCTGTGATTTTTTGGTTCTGTGGTTCTATGGTTCTGTGATTTTGTGATTCTGTGATTCTGTGATTCTGTGGTTCTGTGATTCTGTGATTCTGTGATTCTGTGAAGGGTGATTCTGTGATTCTGTGATTTTGTGATTCTGTGATTCTGTGATTTCATTGTTCTGTGATTCTGTGATTCTATGATTCTGTGATTTTGTGGTTCTGTGATTCTGTGATTGTGTGGTTCTGTGACTCTGTGATTCTGTGATTCTGTGATTCTGTGAAAGGTGATTGTCCCCCTCTACTGCTCCGTGTGAGACCCCACTCACAGAGCTGCCTCCAGCTCTGGGTCCCATCAGGATGTGGAGCTGCAGGATGAAGTCCAGAGGAAGCCATGGAGCTGGAGCCCCTCTGCTCTGGAGCCAGGCTGGGAGGGCTGGGGGTGCTCACCTGGAGAAGAGAAGGCTCCAGGGAGACTTTAGAGCCCCTTCCAGTGCCTAAAGGTGCATAGCATTTAAACCATGTAAATTAATGAGACTTAAATATGTGCTTCAGGTTAACAATATTCTAACGCTGAACTGGTGCTTCATTTTCCACATAGGTCTTGCTCAAATTTGTAAGGTAAATTTTCATCTTCATCCATATGAAATATCTTCCTTCCTGCCTTTCTCCTGTTAGGTTTTACCATTTTATTTTCATTTCTTAGTGAACCTCGACCTGGATCAATGGTCATTCCTGCACTGAAGCTGCAGCAGGGGCAGCTACTGAGTGGCTCCAGGCTGGAAATGGGGCTGGTGGGTGTTTAAGCAATGCTGCTCACGGGGAGAGGATGACCAGAGGAGGCTCACAGCTGAGACTTTGTCACACTATCCCGCTGCTTTGGCTTTTATTAACTAATTAATTTGGCTTCTAATAACTAATGACTCAGTCCTGCACTCCTTATGCATGCAAAAAAGGACATTTCCTCATAAAGCTGATCCTGAACAACTTCACTCACGGCATCGCTTCCATTGCAGTAATTATTGCAGGAGCTTTTCCCTGAGTTGGTAAGGATTTTTCAGGCTGTCATTCTGGGAAGGACATGTGTCCAGCATAGCTGTAGCTAACATGTCCTGCATGATTTACGTGTTTCTTATGTGTGTGAAATGTAATATACTCACATGTTTTGGAGCCATGTATTTGGATATGATCTCACGTAAGTCTGGCAGATAAATATGCTCATCTCATATAGCACTGCCATACTCATTTTCACTTAGGACTGCTTTTATTCAAGGGCTTCTTTCTGTGCTTGGTAGGGTCAAGCAGCTTTGTTTTTGGCTCAGCTGGATCATTATTAGGTCCAGATTTTCTCTTCAAATTGCAGTTATCTGAAATAAAACCGCGTAAGCAACGTAACCATTGTGTTTAAGTTAAATATTAATGTTAGATACGGATCCAGTGGTGGAAAGATTGATGCCTGTCTGTCTGGGATTTGATAATTGCTGGGAACAGGAATGATGTTTTATTTTCTGTCTGCCCATGACACTTCAGTGACTGATCTCTGGGGTTTTATTCCTCCAAAGAACGGCGTGGAACAGGCTAAGCTGCAGCTCTTGCCCAGGTGAATGGCACCTCCCTCCAAAAACAACTTTGTGCAACTTGCTGCCAGAATTACCTGGACAGAAATCTCCTTAAATTCATGTTTCTTTCACATTCATCTGATTTCCTGAAGCTGAGGAAGAACGGGGAGGAAGAGGAGTGTCCCAACTCTGAGGAAGGTATGAATCTGAAAACTGAGAACTTAAAACAAATTCAAGAGGAGAAATTAATCCAATAAATGCTAATACAGAAGTAAAAAACCCCTCTATCTGACAGGAGAGCAACATTTTAATGGCATAACTTGTGAATAATCTTGCTGAAAGGTCCTTGTGCTCGCTGCCCTTTGGTACCTGACTGTGCTTCCATGCTGGAATGTTTGTTCCTGGTTTCTTCTGCCAAAGTTTATAGATCCAACTTTAAAAAAGAAAAGGGGCAGTGTTTCCATAATTATCCCCTCACCAATCTACTGCAGTAAATTACCCCCCAGCCCCGTGCCTTGGTGCTTAACAGGAATCAGATGAGAGAGCTTCATATTTAGCTTAATAAACTGTAATTTCTGACAAAGGTAACTGTCACCTTCTGTTTCATTCTGAGCGTTTATTTTTCAAGCACCAGAGCTGACCTCCGAACTCAATCTGCACTTGCCTATTGATGCATAAATATCTGTAATATCACAGTAAATTAAATCCAGTCTTAAAGGGTTTCTATTTAACAATCTGTCAGAACTTTCACAGCGTTTGATTTCTAGTTTCCTCTGTCCACTGACAGGTTTATCTCGGTATGGCTTGATTAATGAAACCTTTTATTTGCAGTAAGCACACCTATTATTACCATAATCTCTTAATGCTTGCTTAGGCAACATTGTGCTCTGACAGCAGGGCTCCAAAAACTTCCAGCCCCTTCCCTTCTTGGCAGAGCAGGCAGCAGGATTTGGGGCTGGAGAAGGAGTGGCACTGTCCTGCCCTCCACTCTGGGAGTGTTTGTAAAATCAAACAGTTTCCCAGGTCAGCAGGTTTGGAAATGTTATTTTCATGGAAGTCGGTATTAAATGTATCTTTTTAGAAAGTATTTTCACCTAAGATTGACAAATCACATTTCATTTGTGATTAGTGTTTGCTAGGGAGAAAAGGGATATTCCCAAGATGAGTTCTTGTGAATGATTTGTTGAATTTAGGGAAATACACTATAGCATAGCATGGAGAAGTTTGTTTAGGTTTGGATATCAGAGTTGTTGACACCAATTCCTGGTTTTCTTAGGAAAATCCTGGGAAAATCACTTCATCTCTCTGTGCTGTAATCCCATCTCACTGATGGTCGTGTGTAGTGGAATAAATGGAATTACACCACGCGAGGGACAGGGTAAAACTGCTCCAGACGAGAGACAGACAGACCAAAACATTCCAAATTTCTTTCCTTGCTGCACAGGAGGAAGGTGAATTGCTGATTCCCCCACACTTCCAGCATGCAGAGTGGCTGCTGTGACTGAGGAGGGCTCTGCAGCAGGGACTTGGATGAAGGATGAGGTGCCTTGGTACCCTGAGCAGGACTGAGGCGAGGAAGGAACCAGCCAGCCACACCCCTGGACTAGGAAAAGATGTGATTTTCATCCCTGAAAGAGCTTCGTGTTTGTACAAGTTAAGGAGAACTGCAAATTTCCCTGGGCTTTCTGAGGATTTTCTCTGAACAGGTGAGGGTGAATTTGCAGCCCCACGGAGAGCAAAGGGGGTTCTGACACCAAATTCATCAGGGCCACGTTTCACTGGGAGTTTGATTTAATTCTTATTCTTGTTTACAGCTGGGTTTTGGGCTTTTCCCAAATTGCTCCTCACTGGGAATTCTTTGTTACAAGCTGATTGTCAGACTCTGTCAGGTTCTGAAAATAAAGACCCCACCTCCCAACCTGAGCACCTAAAATGAGGCTGAATAATTTAGGTGGGCTCTGACATTTGGGTTGTCTCCAACTTTCCAGGGACACCCTCTGCTTTTAGATCTCCAGAATCTCTCTTCTGTTGAAATCCACATCCCTCTGGAATCAGGGACAAAATTTCCAGTAAAGGTTTGATTGTTGCATGCCAGTGTAAGGATCACATGTGGAAAATATCACTCCAAACAGTCACAAATCTATCATGTGCAGAAAGATCCAGAACATCCACGTCAGCACTGCTAAAAAAGGAGAATAATTCTGAAGGTGATTTGTGCACTTGTTTCTTCAGGATCAAAAACATTCCAAGGGGTTTATTGCATGAAGATGTCCATCAGCATCAGGAAACACATTCTCAGTTCTGCAGGAAGACCCAGAGAGGCAGAGTCATTCCTCAATAAACAACTCACAAATGAGGATTATATTCGTATACATGCAACACCCTGCACGTATAAACCTGATCTCAGAATATTTTCATGGCATGAAAACTCGCAGAGGCTCATTAGGAGCAAATTGTGTATTTTCAATCAATAAATGCAATATGGTTCGATGGCCCTGCACCCTGTGTATGTTTCTGCAGCTCCAGGAGCAACCCCTCCAATACACAACTGCCTGTCATAAAAGTGTTTATTTGCTCAGAAATACAGATTCTGCCCCTGCAATCCTGCTGCTGGAATTATTATAATTCTCCAACACGTTCCAGACTTTTTTTTTTTTGGGTTGTTTTCACACTCTGCTTTTTAACCTTCAACAACAAATATTGTTGTATCATGAAGACAGCAAATCCAAACAATTACATATGTAGTCCAAAGGCATACACAAGAAAATCAATATTTGACATCTTTGCAACTCCCTCCTTGGAGCAGCGCTCAATAGCTCTTATTCATTATACACTTATATCTCTTTCAGATTCGCCTTTGTCACCAGAAACCCATTTTTTTTTCTCCTTTGACTTCCACATAACTTCTTTGCCCTGTACTTTTACAGATGCCTTCTGGCTATAAATACTAATGAAATCTCTTTGCTTAATTCAATTTTGCTGGTACACTTACAGTTATGACCTAACTTTCCCACGAGAGAGACTGATTGAACATTCCAATACCTTATGGATGGGAGCAAACACTCCACAGAACTGGACTGACAATTTCCATAATTATAGAATTCACAGCCTAATGACCTTAAAAAACAATAAAAAGATCTCTTGTTAATTCCATTTCTGTTACTGACATTCAAGATATTTCATTTTTCACAGGACAACAAATTTACTTTTTATTTTCAAAAGAGCAGTCTATCCTTTTACCCTAGATTAAATTTTCTGAATATTGAAGGATTTCATTGAATATTTAGCATTTCTTTGTCTTTTAAAAGTTAGAATATTTATGATCCTTAGAATGCTCCTGACTGATTTATAGCAATCAATTATAAGAGTGCGTTTTGAAATAGCCCTTTTAAAAATGAAGAATAGAATAATTAAAAAGATCAGAAGTCCTCCCTTGCATATAATTATTTCATTATTTCATTACAGTGCAGAAATTGTTTTTGCTGACTGCGAACAATTTTAATTGAGCAAAAGCTGTATTAATATACGATAGCAAGCAGTTCTTCCTGAGAAATAAGAGCACTAATTGCCTAAATTTTTATTCAGCACAGTGAGCCTTAAAAGCCACATTGTAATATAAACCTAATCACTGGGTACAGCGGATCCTTTTGAGTGGTGGAGACATTCCCAAAGCATAACCTTGCTGTGCAGTTAATTTATTCCTTCAACAGGTTTATTGCTGCATGAAACATTTGTTTGGGTGCTGATTTGTGGCAGGGCTGGGAGCAGAGAGCTCTGTGCCTGCCCAAGCCTGGCTGCCCGTGCCACCCACGGCCACCACCTTGTCACCACGTTTTGGTGGGGACACCACCGTGGTGGTGCCTGCATTGCTTTGGTTCCTCACTTCCCACCTGGGTCCCCTCTCCAGCTGCTCCAGGGTTTCCATCTGTGCAATGGGGAGGAAGAGAAACACCACCAGAGAGAAATTAAAAGCAGCAACCTGACTTTGGTGTTTTGAATCACCATGGGAATGAGGTTTCCTCTCCCTGTAAGGATTTGGGGAGCTTGAGCTGTTGCTGAAAGCTCTGAACTGTACATCCCCCAGTCTGGGGAGGTATCCGTGCTCTACCAAGGAAAAGGTGGAGGTGTTTGGTGCAGACTGAGATTTGGGTGGGCTTGCTTTGTCCAGGAGCCCTCTTCTCATGCTGCTGTTGATCTCTGTGTTGGAACTATTTCACTGCCACTGGTGGCACCTCTCTTCAGGGGTCTGGGCTCTCTCTGCCACCTGCTGAAAACCTTCCCTGTGCTGGCTGTGGCCACGTGTGAGGTGACAAATTACAGTCAGCTTTGCAAACACACACAGGTTCCTTGGCCATCGTGGTTCTTCCTGGTGCTTCCCACAAGGGACTTGCAGGAGGGTGGGATTGGGCTGTCCCAGGGACTCTATGGGGCATGGCTATAGGGGCAAGGGCACCCACCAGCTATTTCTTGCTCCCAAACCCTCCCCAGCCCCCGGGGTGTAATATTCCACTGTGCCAGGCACAGGCAATCCATTCTTAATCTTCAGCTCCCAAGCAGAGCTCAACATCCCAGCTAATACAGACCAGCAAACACTGGTGAGGTTGGCTCAGAGTCCTTTAACTTCCTCTGAGTTTTTTGGAAGGAAGCAAAGCCTTTTTAATAAATAATAACACCTTAGCAGACACAGTGCTGGCAGATGGCTCGTGATAACTTCTGCCTAAGGTCTCTGAGCTCGACAAGGGGAGTCTGCAAGTCCATGTCAGAGGCAGTGCAGTGCCTGGAGTGCAGACGTGGAGTTATCAGGGAATGATTGCTGCAGGGGAGGTCTGGAGTTTGTCTGATGCTCAAGTTTCTCCTGTCATGGCCAAGTTGCTTCCGGGGTGCTGGGGGAAGTCACCAGTGGGGCTGCTGGTGGATTGTGAATGAGGCTCTTTGTCAGTGCTCAGCTCTGACCCCCCGTCCTCTCAAAGCCTGGCTGAAGCCCATCCAAGGAATCAAAGTGGAAATGTAAGATAAAATTCTGGTCCAATGCAGCAGCCTTAATATAGTGCCTGAATGGGAGGGAAAAGATTTATAATTACCTCAAAGTGAGGCCGGAATTTTCCTCCTGAGCCCGCTGCTTTCCAGTCCCACTGTGAAGCCTTAAATGCAGTTTTGGTGCCAAATTAACACTGTAGTGCTCAAGTAAGAGCAGTAGAAGTAGCAGTACCAATAACAGCCAGCAGCACTCAAACACAGCCACATTAAGGATTGCCTGGCAGGGGATGTGATGTATCCCTCTGCTATTCCATAGTGGCAGCCCTCAGGTACATAGTTATAATTCCTGCGAGAGGCAGGCTCTGGAGATGACAGACTGAATAGTTACAATCTATCATGAAAAATTTTCAAGGATGGGTTAATGATTTTGTGCGATTTCCAGACCAGTTAGCTGAAGCCTGCAAGCTGGAGTTTCCCTGGGCTGCAGCTCACCAGGAACAAGTAACTGTTTTCTCCTTGTGCCTCAGTTTCCACTTCTACAAAATCAAGAAAGATCCTGTCTTTTCTGTGAAACCATTTAAGTCTATTTCAGAAAAGTGCTGTACAGAAAATACTCCAGAGCAGGAAAGGTGGGTTATAACCAACTTCTCTTGTAGTAAAATCAGGGCTAAAATTAGTCCTGGTTTAACACTTTTGTTTTTCCTGAACTGTTACATCCCATGTTTTCCTGAAGGAGGTGCACAGGGTAAGAAAGGGAATCTGTCTGTCTTTGCCAGTGATTTTAGTGTCTGATATCTGTGCAGGTGGAGGTGGGAAATGTTGGAAACTCCTCTTGTATGTGCTTGTCCCCAGCTGGAGCCTGCTGCTGTGTGCATGGGTTTTGTGCATGTGAAAAGATCTTGCACCTTTGCTCTGCCCTGCTGTGGTGAAAGCCATTACAAACATCAACTCCATAAATCCCTGCACTGGCCTTATTTCCTTCCCTGTCTCCACAGAGTTGGTTTCAAAGAATTCCAGAATCCCAGAATGGTTTGGGTTGGAGAGGACCTTAAATCACATCTTGTTCCACCCTTTGCCATGGGCAGGGACATCTTCCACTATCCCACATTGCTCCAAGCCCTGACCTTGGACACTTCCAGGGATGGGGCATCCTCCTTTGCAGAGATCTGAAGCTTGGCTTCCCAACCTGTAGGAACTTGTTAATAGTCTGGCCTTCCAGATATTGACTGAGAAGCTAAAAAATTGGGAAAAATCTTCAATGACTCTGCAGTCCATCCCTCCTCCCTGGAGCTCTAGCCCTGGTACCCCACTGCCTGGGCTCCAGGCAAGGCCAGGTCCTTGCTGCACTCCAGGGCTGTGGCAAGGAGAGGAGGCTCCAGCTGTGTCCAGACAAGTTTTGGCAGCACTGCCCTTGGCTCACAGCTCTGTCCTTTGGAAACTTTGGCACTTTGACTCCGGTGAGCCCTCTTGGTGCTTCCTCAGTGCCCAGGGTAATCCGTGAGAGGTCGGTTCCCTCGCAGTCCCGGGACAGCTGTGCTGGCAGTGTGGGATACAAAGGATTTACGCTGCCATCTGTGTCCTTTGTGCCTGCTCACGGCATTTCCCCCTGTGCCCGGCGAGATGGAGAAGGGTATTTGTCTCAAGAACATTTTCTCCTTCTCTCTCTTTTGTTTTGCACCAGTGTCAACAAGCAATTTGCACCATAATTCATTCTTGTTTGGGTCCTAATTGTCCCTCCTTGTCCGGAGCTGGCTGCTTGCCTCGCTGTTCCCAGGCTCTCCCCGGGTGTTTCCCAGAGCTCCATCCAGGCAGGGTCAGCCCTTGGCTGCCAAGCGGAGGCTGCTGCTCCGAGGGCATCCTGCGGTTTTCCATGCGAGTGGGATTAGGGAGGGCTCCAAGCAAACACTTTGGGGCAGTTCAAGGTGTTGCTCCCTCCAGGACAGCTGTTCCTGCCCAATTCCCAGCCCTTCTGTGGGGTCCTGTTGAGAAAAGGCCAGCTCTGACTAGATGTGGGATTGGAAGTGGAGATCATTCCCCGTGCTGCTCTAGTCAGGACCCAAAAAAGCTCAATTAAGGTGAAACTCATGTAGTTACACACAGACTGTGCAATCATTAATAAAACACCCGACCCAAACCCTCCCCTCTTTCACCAGGGTGACACGAGACTTAATTAATTAGCACTTCAAGGTGCTTGGATAGTCCATTGGTGTGAAATCATAACTTATTCATTTTCCCCCCCAGGTGGTCAGAAAAGAGTCAGCATTTCATTCTCATGAATGCAACAGAGTCACCTGCATTGCATCCAAAATTTTGCAAGGGAGAGGAGACCTAGCAGAAGGCTCTCACTTCCTGGAAGGGATTCTGATGGCAGGAATTATTTAAAGGGAGAGAAAAGCACGTTCTTGGGTAAAGGACTCTATTGAGCAAAACCCAGAGCAGGTTAGGAAGGCTTGATGACAACCCTGAAGTTTCTGCAAGGAGAAGAGAACTTTTATCATGGCCTTTTCAAAGTGTTCAATCAGGGGAGACAACAGGGAGGGGCAAGAAGACACTTGGCAAATTCAGAGTGAAAAACAGAGCACGCTTTTTAAATGTGGGGAGTAATTCAATTCACCTTCTTTGATGCCCAAGAAATTGTAGGAGGGTTTAAACCTCAGGAATTCCCAGGGGGATTTAGTGACTCTTCCTGAGCTTCCTGTGCAGTTGCTTTGTGCTGCGAACTCATTTCTGTACCCATAACCTTGCCAGCACCACACACGCAGAGACACGTTGCACCTCTGATTGCAAAAATCAGAATGTATCCCTTAGAAGGGCTCCAAAAAAATCCACTTTTCTTTTGTAATAATATTTCCACAGGCCAAGCAATTGATGGCTGGACTAGGGGAAAACATACATCTTTGCTTCCAAGTAATAGGCTGCAGATTTGCAAGACTAAATCCTTATAAAAGCTTGGAATCACATCCATTCAGTCCGTAAAAGAAAAAGAAGTCTAATTTGATGACATTATACATAAAGCGTTTTCTTGACTTGGATATATTTTAGGCACGCCAGTTATATAATACAGACCAAGCAGGGGGAAAGGACTTGATCACATTCAGATGATACTAAATTATCTTATGACACAGGCTGTATCTTTTTTACAACAGAAAATGGAAACAACTGTGTCCTTGACCTTCAAAAAGGAATTGACTTCCCTAGCTTAACTATTCAAACAAACAACTGTGTACTCTCTTCAGTTCCTGTGATAATTTTGATTTACTGTAAATGACTGAATTTAATGAACTAAATTATGCTATTTAAATGCATTTTGTGAATGGTATTGTAGTTTGTAACTAAGCATTATGTCTATGCTAAAGTGTGCTGTAAATGATATGATATGGAACATATGTGCTGTATTCATAATTTAACTGTTGCTATGGAGTGCCTTCTTCAATAGGCTCCTTTGAAAAACGAGTTCTTTATTTACCTGGTGAAATGAAGGTGATTTCTCAGCAAACCTCTAGGTCTCACTGACCTTGACAGAATTACAGTGCTAATATTTTCACATGGATGAACTGTTCTCCAATAATTTTTCCCAAATAGATGGCACAAATAGGTTTTCCTTTAATGCCGTGACAGGCTGCGTGTTTTCTAATCTCACTTTTCTTTTTGTTTGAACAAATGTTTATTACAGCTCTTGCAAAACGACTCCCATCCTCATTAGGGATAACAGGTTTGAGTTCAGAGCTGAATCTCAGGGTCTTGGATGTGATTCCCTGAAATGCCTTGAGCCTGATGCTGCAGAGGCAGCCAGTGCCCAGCTCCATTTCCAACATGCAACCTGTGTTGTGCTCCTGTTGCTGAAATTCTGTGTATATTTGGATTTCTCTGTTCTTAAGGCCAAAAATTGCCTCTGTTTTGCTGATATTTGGGGTTTCTTTGCACTTAAGGCCAGGTTCATCAGAGCTAAATCCTGAAACTCTTCTTATTCCCTTTAGCCAGACACCTTTTGTCTTTTAATGACTCTGTGCCACAAATACTGGTCACAAATTAAGGGTGTCATACATAAAATGATATATAAAAAAAAAATTCTAGTGTTTTCAAAGTAAAGTCTCTAGAATTTCAGATTTGGAGGCTCATTTCAGATTTTTCTTATTTTCTTCTTCTTTCCAAAAAGAAAATGTCAGTAATTTTTGAGAGCAAATAACAAAGCAGGAAAATTCTGGCAACAACAGGGAAGGATTTTTACAAGATCTCAGAACATATCAGTCTTCATTCAATGTGCATTTAATGGGTCAAATAAGGACACTCCAGATGAAACATTGAGCCATATATAACGCCACCTTTTAACTAATTTGAACATCCACAATAAATTATGGCTGCATTTCATAACTGTTCATCAACCATCAGCTCCCAAGGAGGACAGCTGAGTTTTCTGAATATGGGCTTTCTTGGAAACCCTGGCTGGTTTTAACTGTGTGAAATGTGTTATCATTTTAGAGAAATTCAGGAAATAATGTAGGGTTTTTTTTTAATAGCCTTATTTTCACCAGTGCGCAGCACTGGTGGCATTTTTAGATGTGCAAAGGCTCCTCCTGGAGGTCAGTTGAGTTGTCAGATGCCCTGCTCCACACTCAGGTGGGTTTTTTGCAGACCAGCCTGGGTTCCTGCCTGTGCCAGAATATATACTTATAAAACAAACTGCTAAAAATACAAACATATGTGGCATGTGTTTGCTGTAAAGAAGCAAGACGTTTCCAAAATGTTTCCTAACCTAGTAGAAGTGTGTCTGTTGGCTTGGATGGGTTTACAAAGGGAGAGAAACTTGAGGATGACTTTATATTTTCACCTTCTCTTGAAAAAATAAAGATCTGCTGAAGGAAGGTGCACAAACAGCAAGGGAATAACGCTTCCCAAGGCCTCACTAAAGCAGGTACTCCTGGCATCTCCTGCTGCTGGGAGCTTGAGCATGTAGCCAACGTGGCCAGGGGGATGAAAAAGGTTTGGGCTTCAGCGGGGGCAGTGCCAGGACCAGGATGGGACCCCTGCCCACCTGCCCAACTCCATGAGAGGAGTTCCTTCTCCTGCACTTTTTATTTTGGGTTAATCAGCTGTGATCCCAAACGATGTGCAGAGAGTGGATGACGCCTCCTGAGTCAGGAATTGGCATGGCAGGAGCAGCCTGCCCCGGGTCCCTGCTCTGCATTGTGCACCATTATTGTGCGAGGGAAGGAGCTATTTTTCAGCAAGTGGCTATCGGATACTTCCCGTGCTGCATATCAACAACCAGATCTTGACCCAGAAATGTCAGTCCCCGCTCAGAGCAGACAAGGAAGCATAATTAGAGATGCTCTGGCAACGTATTTTAGCACTGACGGTGACAATGTTTAAATTTTTAATCAGGCATGTAACATAAAAAGCACATAACATGAAATGTGAAAAGAAAATTGGCAAATACCAACGTGCTGTTTGACACTTTATTTCACTGAAGGAAGTGAACATCAATAAACATTATTTATCATAAATGACAGAGAGGAAGGCGTGTTTCTAATAAAAACCTTCCCATTGTGAGGGTGAATCTCATAAAAGCACCCTGATAGTACTGTAAAAACCATGCTGGGCCAGACCACAAAGGGAAACACGGAAATATTTATTGGGAAGTTGTGATGTGCACCCAGATGTGTTCCCTCATGACAGCTGGTTTTGGGGGGCAAAGATATCCCCTCTGCCTTCATCTGCCACATCCAGATGTGGCACAGCTCAGTGAGTGACTGGTCTGGTACCTGCATGACACAGCAAATGCCTCCCAGGTTTGAGGGTTGACCCTTCAGGAACTGCATCCCGTGGAAAGTTTTGCTCTGAGCTGGCAAACACTGAGTCAGATATTTCTAGCTGGAAATTAGAGACAAACTGAAGAGATGGTGTGGGCTGTGTCCAATGTACTGACCTGAGGTGCAAATGGGGAGCTGTCATGTGACCCCCTCACCCCAAAGCTTCTTCTGTTTTAGCAAAACCTTTTAACTTCAGTGTCTTTGTAAACATTGTTGGCATTTTCTCCTGCCTAAAGCCCACCCCTCCCACCATCCCTACTGGATGTGGGCTCCACTGAGTGATGCCCTGTGGTGATCTGAGTCTGGACGAGCACCGAGCTCGCTTTACAGGGTAGATGAATGCACCCAAAAATTACTTGAGGGTAGTGCCAATCCAAGCATGCCCAAGTTAGAAAAAGCCTGATTTAGGGCTATTCTGGTCACTTTAATTTGTCTCTGTCATATGCCTGAATAGAGAGTCAGTCTCCAACTGCACAATTCCAGCTGCTGCCACAAAAAAGTACAAACTTAGAGAAAACAGCCCCTCTGTGCAGTACACGCTGAGACAAACTGCGTGTGGCTGACTCTGATGCCCATGTGAACAGATGTGCACATTCTGATAATTTCTGACTGTCCAAGCTCCTCTTTGCCTTCCCTAACTGTAGTTCTTCCCTTTCTCCCACCTGAAAACCCCCTTCTTTCCCAGCCCTAGTCCCTGACATCTGCATCCCTGATCCAGGTTCCTGCCTGTGCCTCCTTACTGCCAGCTCTGCAGCAGGGTTATGTTTCCATGGTCTGTGCTGGTTATGTTTCCATGGTCTGTGCTGCTGGGATGGTGTGAGGAAGAGCTGGCAGCTTGGGAAGCCCTGCTCAGGTGCCAAAGCTGAGGGCTGCTCTTCTCTTGCTTACTCTGATGGGATCATGGTCGCCAGTCGATGGGAGCTGTGAGGAGCAATGAGCTATGTGTAGAAGACAGAGTTTTCAGCGGATGTTGTGGACAAACCCTAAAACCTAAAATTTTTGATAAACTTCACCAAATCCAGACAGAGTCAAGAGTTCATTCCCAAAAGCAACGGAAACCTCCCAGCCAAATTTTAAGCACAAACCATAGTGAAGGGAGATCTCCTCAATGAGATTGTTGTGAGATTCTTTTTAATGTGGGCAAAAGAAAATATTTTGCCTAGTCCTTGTTTTGAGAAAGATGTGAATCCTCTTTTTTTTTTTTTTTTTTTTTTTGCTTCTGAAATGTAGCAAGAGAACCCAGTTTGAGGCAGGCAGTCATCATGGGACATTTCACCTCAAATGGGAAAAGGCTGGCAAAGATTTGGGCAACTGAAGGCAGATTTGTACAATGGGGAGTGTCAGAGAAGCTGAACTGTCGGCACTGCTCTGCCCCACTTCTCATGGAATTCATAATAACGCTTTTCATGGGAGCCTGCCCGGGTTAACTCCTGGAAGATCACAAGCCTGTGTGTTGCTAATAATAGCATCACTGGCTAAAATATCTCCACGTTTACTGAGGTTCACATTGCAATTTTCTGCCTCTGTTTTGTCCTGCTTGTTCTCTTTTGTTTTCCATTCCCGTCATGCTGCTACACTAATATTTTCCATCTTGGTTCCAAGGGCTGCCACCATTAGCTGCTGCACCACGTGGACATTTGTGTCTCTCCATCAGATTTGTGAGGAGGCTGCTATGGCATGGCCAGCTCTCATGGCAGTGTTTCCTGAGAGCAGATGGTGACAGCTCAGCGCTGTCACCCGAGGCAGCTGGGGTGAGTTCCCTCTCTTGGAAGCACGGGCTGTGACCATGGCATGGCTGGAACTGTTCAGAAAGTCTGGGGAATTTGGGCAAAGAAAGAATAAATTCTGGTTTTTATCTAAAAATAAGTAGTTTTGATTTATTTCAAACTGAGGCAACTGATAAAACGCTGCTGTCAGCCCTCACGACCCAGCAGGAGAAGCTATTTCTGTTATCTAAAGGCACTACTGCACCACCCCAAATTAAGTTCCATCACACTGTGCTTGGTAGTTACGACAAAGGGTAAGTTTGAGTCATGGAAGGAAACCAGAGAGTTTGCTACTGGACTGTTAGTCCTGCTTTACACTTCATGAGCTTGGTCAAGCACAAGACAGTTTTTGCTGGACCAAAATCATAGCTAAACCCCAGGAATGAATGTTTATCCCAGCTCTCTATCGATTTTGGGGGCACTGAACTTCAGATCCTTACATTTGGACTTCACAGATCCTTACATTTGACTTCATGGGGATTTAGATACTGAAGGTTTTGGGTCTTAACCTCTGCTCTAGTTTCCCAGCTGAAAGACAGTAGTAATATTTCTCTGCCATACAGCAGAGTCACAGTGAGTAATTATTCCATATTTGTAGAGTACTTTGGGAAGAATGTGCTCCATATTGCTGATATTATTAACTTCTGGAGCCCAAGATGGAACAGCCAAGTGCCTCTGTGCTGTGCAGATCTGATAATATTGAAATGTAAGGAATATTTAGAAGTTTTGACTGGAGAAACTCTCATCAACAAAAAAGAAATCCTTTCACAGAGCAAGGATTTGGGGAAATAATGTAGAAGCATCAGTACACAGCTCAACCTCTTGCTGCAAAGTGAGTGTGTTCCCAGCCCACATCAAAGGTCTGTTTACTTCTCCTGTCAGATGATTTTGGGGGTGTTGCAGAGGGCCGGAACACGTTGGGGTGATAGAGTCAGCTCGCAGAAAGGACTTTCTGAGGCAGCAGAAGTGTAAGTAGAGGTCAGGGTTAGCATGGGCAGGGCACAGGGTCTGGTGAGTGGATGAGAGATGCTGAACAACAAATAAATGTACTGTAGGATAGAAATCCAACCATGTCTTGGGCTGCATCAAAGGAAGTGTGATCAGCAGGTCAAAGGAGGTGTTTCTTCCCCTCTCTCTGCTGTGGTGAGAGCTCACCTGGAGCACTGAGTCCAGCTCTGGGGTCCCCAGCACAGGAGGGGTCGGGACTTGTTGGAATGAGTCCAGGGGAGACCATGGAGATGCTCCAAGGGCTGGAGCCCCTCTGCCCTGGAGCCAGGCTGGGAGAGCTGGGGGGGCTCACCTGGAGAGGAGAAGGTTGCAGAGAGAGCTCAGAGCTCCTTCCAGGGCCTAAAGGAGACCCAGGAAAGCTGGAGAGGACTTGGGACAAGGGATGGAACAACAGGACAAGGACAATGGCTTCCCACTGCCAGAGGGCAGGATTAGATGGGATATTGGGGAGAAATTCTTCCCTGTGAGGGTGGTGAGGCCCTGGCACAGGATGCACAGAGAAGCTGTGGCTGCCCCTGGATCCCTGGAAGTGTCCAAGGGCAGGATTGGCATTGGGGCTTGGAGCAGCCTGGGACAGTGGGAAGTGTGCCCTGGATTATGGGGGATCCATTCTGCTCCCCTTTCCTGTCTTCCAACACAAGGGATTGGGTGTCTGCAGAGCAACTGATGTTGGCATGAACAGCTGAAGCAACGAAACCATTGAGTACCTCAGCCTTTTCCTCAGCCTTTGTAACTTTGTCTTTTTCCCATTCCTGCTGGGAAACCACTAGGTATTGATGTACTTAATATAAAATTTTGAATTTTATTGTTTGCACTGGAAATCGTGACCTGGCTCACTTTGAGGCATGCAATATGAAGGTTGGGGTTTTTTTCTTTTTCTTGTTTTTACATAATTTTCGATAATTTCCTCTTGCCTTGTGCTATTTTAAGATGTTTAACTTAGTAGCTCCAGAAGAACCATTCACAAATAATGTTGATCTGTGTTTTGAAAGTTTAACATACACTATCCAATGCACATTTACATACACCACCGAAATCCGGCATTTGGGAAATTAAAACAACAAAACTTGATTGCATATCATGATTTCATATTTTGCAGATGTTAATATTTAATCATATGCAGAGCCATTTAGCTTAAGTGCATTAATGTAACTCATTTAAAAGAGGCCAGTAATTGTCCTATTAACTCCCAGCCTGGATGTTATCCATGCTGCCCTGCTGGTAAGGCCAGAGGGAGAGTCTCCTATTGGCACCCACAGAGATTGCTCTGATCTGTTGAAAATCCTGTTAAAATCTAATTACTTAGGAGAATAGGCCAGGGAATATCTAATGAGCTTCAGGAAACCCACTGAAAGAAATTCTCTTTTAATACAGACTGAAACATCTTCTGTGTTTCAATTACAGTGCTACCACATGAACATAATTACACTTGTATAGAACGGGACTTGCCTTTGTTGTTTTAATTACATATCACTAGATTTTTCTTAGTCATGGAGGAAAATAATTTGATTCCCCATAAAGGTTAAGTGTTGATGAAAAGCTGAGTGTTAAAATAAATGTAATCTTTGTTTATGATAATTCCTTCTTTGTTTTGTGAGGAAATGTTAGTCAAAGCAGGTCACTGAGGGAAGCTGACCGACCAAACACACACTGGGGAAGCCCTGGGAAGGTGGAGATGTTGTATCGATGAGAAGGATTTCAGAGAAGGTCACTCCCTCTGCCAGCATGAAATTTGGCCTTACTTTTGTTATGGTAATTGAAGCTGTTGACATTAAGCTGACAATAAAATCTCATAGCAGCAGCAGCAGCAGCACGACAGACTCCTTGTACCAACAGGGGGGACTATTTGCAATTTATTCCGCTTGCAGCCTCTTAATTTTTTTAATTTGAAAATTCCGCTGCTAACGTGACCGAAATTATCACTAATGGCTTTTTGTAGTGACACAAATGGTTCTGTTTCTGCCCAAAATACTGGAACAGGCTCCCCAGGGAACTGACACAGCCCCAAAGGCTTCCAGAGCTCAAGGAGTGAGCATTGGACAATGCTCTAAGGGACAGGGTGGGATTGTTGGGGTGTCTGTGCAGGGATGGGAGTTGGGATTGATGATCCTTGTGAATCCCTTCCAACTCAGGATATTCTGTGGTTCTATGGCTCTAATCCATGGGCCTGCATGGCCTTGCTCCATTGGGGAATGAAGAGCACGGGATTGCTCGTGGGTTTGGCCCCTTTGTTGTGGCTGTCAACAACCCTGGAAGCAGAGCAGCTGATCCGGACAGCCTGGAGCATTGCTGCTGCTGTAACTGGGCATTCTGTGGAGAATCCGCCAAATTTAATGGGGTTAAACCCTGAGGAGACAGTGTGGGCACAGAGGAAGTGGAATGCCATGTCTGCCTGCCTGCAGGAACAAGATGGATGGCAAGGAATATTTCCCATGCTATTTCTGCCTCAGCACATGGTCACACTGGCCCCAGAGCAGGCATGGCAAAGAAGGCAGTGAAGGAGTAGGTGCTGGATAAACCCTTCACCATCCGCGGCACCAGGTCCCTCGCACGCCGTGAGGCGGCGGAGAGGCGGGAAAACGGAGAGGCGGGAAAACGGAGAGGCGGGAAAATGCTTCCCTCACACGCAATCTTAGGCTGCCATCAGTCTGTTCTGAGCAATCCCGTGTGAGAATGTGACTCCCACACAGCCTGGGTGTCCTGAGGGGAGGAGGAAGGCTGAGAGAAGCTGAGGAGAGGCAGGCGCCATGTCGGGTGCCTGAGGGTTCGTGAGGAGACAACCGGCCATGGCTGTTCCAGGTAGGTTTGCCCACCCTGCATTGGGCAGTGCTGAATTGAAGAATCACAGAAACTGGTGGGTGGGAAGGGACCCTCAAGGATCATCTAGTCCAATTTCTGAACCTGCAGATCTCAACAATCCCATTCCGTGCCTGAGAGCATTGTCCAGACACTCCTGGAGCTCTGGCAGCCTTGGGGCCATGACCACTCCCTGGGAAGCCTATTCAGTTCACGACCACCCTCTGGGAGAAGAACCTTTCCCTGATATCCAACCTAAACCTCCCTGACACCACTTCAGGCCATTCCCTCATGTCCTGTCCCCGGGCACACATAGCAGAGATCAGTGTCTTCCCCTCCTCTCTCCCTCACAAAAAGCTGTAACTGCAATGATTCTCTCCTCAGTCTCCCTGAACAGACCAACTGCCCTCAGCCTCTCCCCACACGGCTTCCCCTCACAGCCCTTTGCCATCTTTATTTCCCTCCTTTGGATGCTCTCAAATAGTTTAATATTTTCTCATGGAACCTGGCTGGATGTGCAGGTTGGTGCAGGGCCTGGCAGAGGTGCCCTCAGGGAGCTAAATGTCCTGAGCTGGGAGGTACTCTGAGATTCCAGTATGGGGGTGACTGAGTGGTCCCACAGAATGAGGGGTGTGAGGGGGGATTCGCCTCCTCTGAAGTGGCACAAAGCTACAAACAGCAGAAATACAGATTAACACCTGCTGTCCACCTCTTCAAACTCCCACACAGGGTTTTAACCTGTGGGAAACTTGCAGTCAGTTTGGTCAAGGGTCAGGGCTGTGGAATAACTTAAGAAACCGTGGAGGAGGCTACTACGAGCAGAAGTAGCCTTTGGGACTATTTTGACTTCACAGAAAGTTGGACTAAAATTTGCAAAATGAGGGATACATGTAAACCAGCCTTAATTCTGTTTTCATTGTTTCAGACTGCGCACAACCTCAGATTTGTGCTGCTGTTTTTGCTTCAGAGCTCAGCCCAACATCTTCCTCTCTGTTTCAATTGCAGCCCAAGGAAAGCTGACACAGGTAATGGACACAATTCCTATCAGATTCATATCCGATATGAAGCTCTATGTTTTAATTTCCTTATATTTTAATAACTGAATGCATTTTACAAGTGTAATTCTCTTGCTGATGAAAATAATTTAGTACTGCTACACAGATAAAGAAATAGAAAACATTATCAAACTCCATTCTGGATTATTCCAATAGTATTTCTAATGAAGACAAAGTAGTCCTATTTTCTTAAGGTGTTGGGGGTTGAACATGAAAGGTCAGAGAATAAGTTGCAGAGCCACAGGTTTATAAATCTGAACTCTTTAAAAAGCTTTTCTTTGAAATTTAAGAGATAAATCTTCGTCCAACACATTGTAAACATATTCACTACGTTCCTTCCAGCTATCAAATACAGTTGAGTGGAATTGCATCCATTATATTTGATGTTAATGGAAGAGAGGTATTTGTTGCTTCATTTGACTGCATCCAGGAGAAAAATGTGCTTCCTCAAGCTGAACTCCCACTCATCTGCCTGGAATTTGAAGGCCAAGTGCCTTATAAGTCCCATGTAAAATCTATCTGGAATATTTCTCACTGCATCCATTTAAATACTTTTTATACTATTAAGATGCACATTTGGCAGGGAGAAGGAAATGAACTCGGGGAAAAATATTAAGATTTGGCTGAAGTATAAACTCCATATCAGGAATTAGTCCAAACTGATTTTGCTCTTTTTAAACCACAAAACTGGATGTAGATTTTCAAATTCTGAGGCTCAGCTTGATGTGGAATTACAGAGTTCCCAAAAATCCTATCCAACCCCCCGGGTTGGAAAACACTTGGAGGCGATTCTGGCACAGCTTGAGTCACAGTGAGAGCCAAAGAACCAGAGGAACCTCCCAGGCACTGCAGTCACATTCACTGAGTGATTGTAGCTTAAAACTTCTGCGGTCTCTTTCCTGAGTCTCATCCTTAAAAGATGTCACATAAAAAAGGGTTATTCTACCTACAGAATGAGCAAAGGAGTTTGGAGACTGCAGAGACTTGAGGGAAAGATGAAACTCATTGGTAGGAGGGGAATAAAAAAAGGTCAAAAGTGGAAAGGAGGGAGGAAAATGGCTACTGTGAAAGGCAGAAAAAAATCACTGGAAATGTTCCCACCCCCACCCAGCATCCTAGCTCCAGTTCTGAGTCAAGTCATTTCTTTGGAGAAAGAGCCAGTGCGAGTACATTGCTGCTCAAGCCCGAGTGAGTGCGTTATAAAAATGGAGAGTAGCATGTAAATCATTCATGGGGACGGGGAAATAAATAACCCTTTATGCCCATATAAATACTTATCAGATGTTCATAAGGGGAATTTACATGGAGTTTTATTCAGTACTGTCAGCCATTCCTCTGTCTTCCATCATCCCTGCCGTGAAGACAATTCAAAATATGGTGGTGGGGAGAGCAACCTCTCCACCAGCGGATCCGCAGCACATCATGAGGAGAGCTCTGAACTTGCCCTCAGTGCTGCTGTTATTTTTCTTATGGCTCTCAGCCGAGTGAGATCATTCTTCCTGGTTTGCCTCCCCAGAAATAATGGGAAGCAGAATGTTTAGCCAGTGGATTGATTCAGTGATCTATTAGTCTAATCCTGACTCTGCCAATCATCTGCCGGGTGACTGCGGGCGAATCACGTCACTTCTTTTGTGCCTCTGTTTCCTCTCTGACCTTCTGCCTGTCTTGTTTATTTGGACTGTGAGTTATTGGGGGCAAGGGCTGCCTCTTGCTGTTTGTGTGGACGGACCATGTCTGGTGCTCTGGGATCTCTGCGAGGCTCCAAGTGGTGCTGCATGTAAATAACAACATTCAGCCCCTCCTCTGGAGGCCACAGAAAGAGAAGGAGTTGGCAGTGGTATAAACTGGTGGCAAACTGGAAGGACAGGAGGAAGAGCCTCTGCCATGAGCTGTTTTGTTGGGTGCTAAACAGGCACAGAGCAGAAAGGTGTTCCCTGCCCCACAGATCATGATATGAGGCCACTTCGGCCATCATGAGGGTCCAGAGGGCTCAGCACCAGGATTCAGGATGTGGGGACACTTCCTGAACATTAGGGACTGAGCTGTACGCAGTCATGAGGCAGATTTTCCATTTGGCAAATGGAAAGTGACTTACTTGGTCCAAAATTAGCCCATATTAGCCCAAATTATGTGGTGTTTTGTTGCATCTGCTGTGAACAAGGAACTCCTGCAGGCCAGGTGGAAACTTTGGCAGCCCAGCCTTGGGTTGTTCAGCTGAGCCCTCAGGTTACAGCTGCAATTCCCAGAAGGATTAGGCTGAAAATTCTTTTGGGTTTTGGGAACTCCATGTTATGGCAAGATCCATCCCTGTCACCAGGGCTGTTTCAGAGATGTTTCTCATCAGTGAAAATGCTGCCTTTTCCCAAGGGTCCTTTTAATCATCATTTTGGTATTGCAGCCCCTCTTGTAGGTTCAAGAGTGACACCAGCATAAGGTAAGTTTTGGTTGTACCTGGCATTCCCTTAGTAAAATATTCCACATGGATACTGTCAAAAACTTGATAATTTTTTTATATAGGGCTTTATTTTTGATATGCCTGATGCTTTTCCTGAGCTATTTCAAATACCAGATTCTGGAAGTCTCTGTAAGTGTCTCTATTCTGGTGGAGATCAGGAATGGAGATGGGCTGAGAGCCCCACAGTAGAGCCTGGGATTTTCTAACTGATTCCTTTCTAGTCCGTGGAAAAGGCAGTCTAAAGTGTGAAAAGAAGGGGATGATACTGCATTTTTCTCCATAGCTTTTAATATGATTTTTTCATCATGTTACTGTGTTTATGTAATTCAGCCTCATCTTCCAGAGACTCCTGTTAATTCTTGACTATAACGCAATAGTTAAGGCCAATTTTGTTTTTTGGATCATCCAATTCAGTTACCATTTACTTAAAATTCTGAAAAAAGTTTTGACCCATCAGGAACAAAAAACCAACAATTTATGTCCCTTGGTTAAAAATGAAATAAGAAAATTGAAATGATAGATGTTGTTTGATATTTTCCTGACGGGATGATCTATTAAAATCGGAGCTAGGGATGTTCAGAGGTAAAGGAATCTTCTGAAATCACAGGGTGTAAGTTTATTATAGAGCAATAATTTGAGTAATGTTATAAACCTGCTGAATGGGAATTTAGGAAAGCAGATCCTGCTGGTTTTAATGGGAGTAACAAGCATAAATCCCTGTGCAAGAAGATGAAACTAAACTCTCCAGTTTTAATTCTTGGTGACATCACTTTTTTATTTGTCACGTGTCCTCCTTGGTAAGGAAACCTCAGTACAACTCCTCAGGCAGACTGGTGAGCAAAGGTTTGTGAGAGTAGCCAATGCCTCTCCTTTTTGAGAACCACCTCCAAATTGTGTTTATTATCCATCCTCCATGAGTCCTGCTCAGAGTCTGTATTTGTAATATTAAAAAATACTGCAAAATCAGACTGTGGTGTGGTGACCTGTCCTGTGAATTGCCACAGCACTTGGAATCCTCCACGAAGCACCAGCAGCTCACAAAGGTGTTGTCCATGTTGGACTGAGGAAAAAAGGACCAACCCAGTCTGTAAACCTTGCTAGTTCTGTGTTTCTAGAAAATAATAATGTAAGGAAACATCCTCAGCTGATATAAATCAGAAATATCCCATTGAAAAACTTCAGTCAGCTTATTAATTCACATGAATTTTATGGGGCTGCACTTATTTCTGCCAGATGACAGTCTGCCCCATCACTTTTCCCATTGCCAAAGACTGACAATAGTTAAAAGACATTTTTATTACATGTATGCATATATAAATATGTGTACTGCATGTTCTGTAAAGGAAACACAGTCAAACACTTGGAAAAAACTGGTTTGAAAGTGAAAGCTAATTTAAGCCTGAAATCCAAACACTGATTAAATGTTAAAAGGTTAGATAAATAACTTCTCAATTAATTGTGTGTGTATATGCATATGTGTCTTTCATTTCTTGATATATTTCCTTATAATACCATTGCTTAATATCTGAAATAATTATTGCCTTTCTCTGAAATCTGTGTATTTTCAATTTTTGCAGAAAGGTAAATCACACAGAAACATAAACATAAAATACAGTGGTTAAATGTAAAAAATTAAGTACCTGGAATCAAAAATAGTAAGATCATTGCTCTGAAATTAGAAGAGATTCATCAAAGTAAAAGTAACTGTGACTAAGGACTATGAAAATATAAAGGGATTGACATATGTGGTAATAGGGCAATTAAATCCTCAGCTTTTTCACTGTGATGATTTTATAGCATCTTCTTACTGTTGCCAGTTTGGAAGCTGCCAGCAAATATTTTCTTAATTGCAAAAGGAGACAATATGTGTCCCACTGTTTCATTCATAACATTTGATTAAGTTAAAGAGGCTGCACTTCTAGATGGGAGAACAAAGAGTTGGGGATGGAAATAGCAAAGACACATTGTGCATTTGAAAAAAGATCCCAGGAACAAATGATTAACCAGAAATTTTACAGGGGAAAAAAAGTCTACTTGTCTTGACAGAATAGCCTGATCCTGTAATAAACCCTCCCAAAGTCAACAGTTCATAAAGTCTTTTGTTCTAGTAAAAGGGTCTTTAATTTTTAACACAAACTCACACTTTGGTATGCATGAGCTTAAGTAAAATTAGAAGACATGTATATAATAGGATTTAATGGATTATCATCTGCATTTTCCAAAGATGTCAGCTTCTCTCGGCTCTGATGGAGTAGCACTTAATGTAAATTTAATTTGAAGTGATGTATGGAGGGCTTGAGGTGGTACTCTGTGATTCCCTAACTGCCTGGAGAGGCTCTGTGGGTAGCATCTGGATTTGGCTGCTCCACATGCCCAGCAGCATCTACTAACTAGGATTAATGAGGTGGCCTGTTCACCAGTGATCCAAAGGAGGTATGCTACATTTACTCCCAACAATATGAATAGGAGGGCCAGTTTCCTTTGGGGGCACACTGTTTGATGAAACTTAATGATGGTCTCGATATTAGGTGTAATAAATATACTGTATAGAAAAGCACTTTTGCTTTGTCAGATTTAAATGTTATTTAATCATAAAATGGTGTTTGGCTTAGCGGGGCTGAGTTAAAGCTCATAATGGCCTCGGATGACATCTTTAAAGCTAATATTTTGCCTAAGTTGGGAAATAAAGTACCAACTTAAAAGATCTAGTATTTACCTTTGAGACAATTTTTTTTTTTCAGTTTGGGGAAGAGAGGGAGGAAATCTCTGCTTGCTTGCAAAGTTATGAGACGGTCTTAAAAAATATCTCTGCTCTTACCTCAATGTGTTTGTGTAGAAATCAACAGCCATTAACTTTTAGGCAAAACTTCTCTGTGTGGTCTCAGCCTCATTTACGCGTCAGAATTGTATTTTGCCTTTGTGTCTAACTGAGCATTGAATGAATTCTCAGCTAATTTCAAATTCCCTTTGTCATCATGGTTTTCAGCCAAAAGTCTATAATAAATGGTCAGAAGATGAGCTGAGACTGAATGAATAGTGAGTGGTATTCATCAGCCAAACATAGAGTCCAGATCCAATTATATGTATTCATTAAGTGATAATGATATCATGGTCTTTAACTAGGAAGAAAAGAGTGTAATTGAATAATAACAGTTGTACAATCCCAGCGGAACACACTTTCCATCCCAGCACAGCGACCCTCGGGGATGATGCAGAATTGATGGAATTCTATTACTCTTTGATAGATTTATTATGAAGGGCTGAGTGGACTTGCTACTCCACTTTGTCACTCACACTAATCAGTATCGTAAGGCCCCGAGCGTGCAGGCTTTTGTATCCCTTTGACAAAGACAAGGTTAGGGGAGGATGACAGACACCCAGACCTTTACAAACCCATACCGCAAGATGAAATGGGCCAGCTGAGCTCTGAGCTGGGACAGAATTTTAATTTGTTTATCAATGGCTCACATGTGCAACACCATAAGGATATTTGTCAGAGGAGTAACGCTGAAGCTAAACTCTTTTGTTTGGCAAGTGGAGCTTGGAAAAATATTTATTGAACTGTAAAAAACAGGGTAAATGAAAGGAAGGTGAAAAGTCTAAATGGAGTGGAAAATAACTTGCATTACTGTGCATAAAGTATGAGGAGGATGGGTATCTTTGTCTATTTTTGTTTGTTTCTGTTGAAGGAAATTTGCTCACAAACTGCAGTCTGATCTCTTGTTGATTTAGATTCTGGGGGGGACTCAGACAAAACACAAGTGGGCAAAATGAATTTCAAGTGCTGCTTTTTATTGCTGTTTATTTATAAGAAGCTTCCAGTTCAGGCAGATGGATTGCTCTCCTGCTTTTTCACTATTAAAAAGAAACCCAGCAAAGTAAATAAAATACCCTGGCCTTAAAAGCTGGAACTTGTAAATACAGTCTTGGATTTATAAAAACAATCTTGGATGTGCTCAAGCGCAGCTGTTTCTCCTATCCATCGTTCCCATTCAAATGCAGGCAATAGGCTCTGTCAGCGTGGTCAGTAACTATCAGAGCCCTCTGGATTCAGGGAAACAGACAATTTGTTGTGCTTCTGATCCCAACAGGAGCTGCAACCAGCATTGGCATAAACAAGGCAGTGCATAGGAGCCTGCTGCCAGGGTTTGTTTTTTGTCAGTGTTGTTGAATGATAGATATTTCCATCCTTTTCTTCTCTCTGAATTGCTTTCCCTTTGCCTTTTTTTAGCGTGGTATTCTGCATTCTAAGAGGCACTTGACAATTCAGTGTCTGGGTTCAGCGTCCCTGTCCATAAAAACAAATCAGTCGAGCAGTGCTGTGTCCTGTACGGCATTGCCCTGCCAGCGCCTCTGTCCCTGGTTGGGATTTGTGTCACAGGCAGCACACTCAGCTGTGACCACAGCAATTGCCTGAGCTGGCGTTCACTGTGGGCAACGAGGAGCAGGGATACCGATGACCAGAGCAGAAAACATTCAGGACAACCTTAGTTTCCCACATTTTGTGCCGTGGATTCTCTCTGTAGGGATCTTCTCCCACAGAAGCTCTTTTTTTTCCCTCCCCAGCCAGAGGCACGATTTTGGGGATGTGGCTGTGGAGCTTGGTGGCCCTGCTGGGTACATCTAAACAAGGTGCATCTGGAGCCTGGGAGAACCTGCCCACGCTGGTATTACCTTGCCAACAAAACCAGTGGAGATGACCCAGGTCTGACCATATGCAGCAATCACTACACAATCACAGCACAGAGCTGCTGGCTGCTGCTTGGGTCCGGTGCCCAGGCACAAGCCTGAGACCGTATCAGCTACTGAGTGCTTTATGTTTTGTCTCTCTTCTTCCCTCTGTATAAGTAATTCTGAGGCCAGGCAGTGGATCCTTGCTCTCTTCCAAGACCTGCCACATCCATAAACTCTGCGCTTACTGGGGTTCACTGAATTTATTTGGTTAAGGTGCCGGGGAGTGAGTGAATATTTCAGAACTGAAAATGACTGTGCTACAAATCAGACCCCCTTGCCTTTTGGGTTGGATGGTGACAGCTTTCCCAACCAGGCACTTTTTTTTACTTCTTCATCTTGTACAGTCATGGGCACGATGAACAGATGGCAGCACTTTGCATCTGCTTTGCAAGAGGAAGCCCTGAAAATTCTGTAAATGCAGTGCAAGAAGGGTAATCCTTTCCAGCGCCAAGAGTTGTGATGACAGCATGGAATCTCACAAGCCTCTGTTGCCCTCTCCCAGGGGCTGGCACCACAGCCTGGGCACAGCCACCTCCTGCCCTGCTCTGCTTTGCAGCCCTTCCTCGGCACGTGGTGATCAACAGGCACAGTCAGGTGCGGGGGTTGTGACCAGCACGGCTCCCTAGGGACGGTCCCTGCAGAACAGATGTCATTGGCAGCCTCTGCAGAGACCCGAGCACCCTACACAGGCTCAGTCCCTCCCGGCCAGATGGGCACGGGCACGGGCAGGCCAAGGGCCGCGTGTGAGCAGGGAATGTGGTGGAGTTGGGCAGTCTGAGCAGCAGGAGGGGCACAGCATCCTTCACTCCGAACGCCTTCAGCCCAAGCAAAAGAGCAGATCCAGCTGCGAGGGGAGTTCAGTCTCTTTGCTGTCAGGAGGAGACAGTGGATTGGGTCTCTTGGCTCTTTCAGCCCCTGAAGTCAGTGGAGCTCCCCTGACACTCAGTGCTGGAGCTGAAGGCAGAATCAGCCCCCCGGATTTTTGGATGTTACAATCCAGGCAGAATTCACCTCTGGATACAGATGTGCTCAACAAACAGGGTCATTCAGCTGGATGTTCTTTTGTAGCAGATATCAAAATAGTGATTTTTTTTTTTACCAGATGTTTAGTTAGAGATGCCATCAAGCTCCTTGTGGAGCAAGGATTCATATTCCTAGGAGAGTCCAGCTGTAGGGAACAACCTCTTCCTTTGGGATCTCCACAGTGCTGTAGGGGAGGAGGCACAGCTGGTCCAGGCTCTTGGTGCTGCAGCTCAGTGAAGTGGATGTCTGCAGTTCTGCCAGCAAAATGGTGTGGAACCTGTTCCTGTGCTTGTCCTGGGATTTACTTCCCACAAGACAGTACAGTGTACACTGGCTGACTTATCTGTGAACCATGGAAACATTTTGAAAAGGTAAAGCAGACAGTACACTGAAGAATCATTTGTCACCAGTAATTGCAGGCAGTCAGAAAGAGCAGGGAGAGTATATGAATCATGACGTAAAAACAGTGAAGGGCAGGCATTTAGTCTGGTCTGTGGCTATAAGTGCAGTGACACAGGTTAGTCCTGGCATGATATACAAATGTTATGTGCAGAGGGACAAGTACAATGAATAAAGAATCCCCGTTTTCTCATTATCTCATGCAGCAGAGAGGTTTTTTACTTCACACATAACTCATAACTTTTAGTAGGCAGGAGATGGCTACATTGAATTAGTGGGAACATTTTGTTTCCTGAATTTAAATATTCTCCCTGTGACAATTTATTTCTAGTGTAAAACCCTGCTAGGATGCAGAGATACAGGGAAATTAGCCCAAGCAGCCATTTCAGCTGGCCAGAGCTGGGGCTGGGCACCACAGACCCACCACCACCAGAGTCTGGCAACTTGGCTGTGGCAATCCTGACAGACCATCAGGGAAAAATATTGATCAGGTTTGGCAATTTCCTGGGCTATAAACAGAGGAAGAGCTCTAAATTAGGAGCATTAGGGAAAAAAATAGTGCAAAGAATTAGAAACAAATAGGACAACACTTTATTTTTTTTCACACTTTTGCTTCACAAATGGGTGTTTCCAATCTGAAATATTAAAAATAACAAAATCCATGCAACTTAGTTAAGGAGAGAGGTGTATTTGGATCTAGAGGGAAACCTATCATTGAAAAGCAACAGCTGAGTGAGTAATCATGTACAACGCTATTGCTTATGAATTTGTTATAAAGGCAGACAGCAGTGGGAACTTCTCAGGTCTGCTTCAGGAATTTATTATTTATGGGCAAACACATGCATGATACATAATAACTTTTAGTTGCTCTGTAATTCTCTCCACTCAGACATCTCAAAATGATCTGCAAATGCAGGTAGAGTTATCAGCTCCATTGCAGAGGCTGCCCAGCAGCTGTCCACAAGGCATGGCTGGGTTGAGGAGTGGAGTTCCAGTGCAGAACTGGACAAAACATCTGGGAGTGGGGGATAAATTGATTTCTCTCACTCCAGTTTTGCATCAAGGTAACCCAAGGGATTGGCACTTCTGGTTCACAGTCCAATTTGGATTTAGTCAAAGCAGTTGTCACCATTGTTCATCCCCCAGGTGACAGATGATTTTCAGCCTAAAATATTTGCATAATCATGTGAATAACAAAAATATTTTAAAGTATACACAACCTATAAAAAATAAATGGTATTGGGTAGTGGAATAAGAAATTAATGGCTGAGCTTGATCATGGAGCAGTCCATCAGCTTTCCCCTTTCTGCTGACAGCCAGTTGTCCTGGTGATTCCTGTAAATGAGCAGCCCAATCTGGAAGTTCTCATTTTCAACTGAAAATGGGAGGGGAAAAAGTTCCCAGAAAGTTGAAATATCCTGGTTTGACATTTTCAGAGCAAAAAGTGGAAATTTCAAATGTTGGAATTACTTTTCATTTCAAATATTCAAATTCTGTATTATATTTGAATGTTGTTAAGAGATAAAAAGGTCAAATTCTAAAAGGCCACGTTAGAATTATTGTTTCAATTTTGCACTGAAACTATTTCCCATGTTGTACAAATTTTCCTTCATTGAAAATTTCAGGTTTCATTTCTGATCGTAACAAAGACAAATGTTCAAACTTCAAAATCCTCTGCTCAGCTCTTCTCTCTATTTTCTCAGAATGGCTCTCAGCCTGAGTTGTGAGAAACCCAGTGGAATCAGCCAGAAATTTTTAGGAACAAAAAAATGTTCTTAAACCAAACCACGAATTATCTTTTCTGGAATTCACAAACAGAATTGATGAATTAGAACTTTCTGTTGATGGATAAAATAATAAATAAAACCTAAGCTTCATCAAGCCAGATAGGAAAAAAAAAAAAACAACAACCAGTCCCCATTTTTCCTCAGGTCTTTTTTCTGTATAAATAAAAAAAAATTATGAGTCAAGGATCTTTATAGATGTATTTGTGTATGCTTATTTTCTAAAGGTCAATTTCTGCTTTACCCTTGATTACCAGGCTTCCGTTTCCAGTCTTGAGATTACAGACAGCAGTTCCTACCTGGGGCTGGGTTGCTCCTCCTGTCCATTTTGTCTGGAATTGGCTTCATCTCACCTGTCCTCTCTCATGAAATGTGGATTTTCCTGGCTCTGATCCTTGCTGTAGTTGGGTCATTGGTTATTTCTGTCTTGGCTTTTTGTGGTGGGGCAAATCAGCAAAAGACCCCAACTCTGAACTTCGGTGGAACTGAAATCTCGCCTTCATCTGGGGCTGCATTCAGCACAAAATTCTGTAATCCATTAGGTTTTTTTCCTTCTCCTCCAGTGCAGTAATGGACAAAACATCTGTGAGTGGGGGATAAATTGATTTCTCTCACTCAAGTTTTGCATCTGCTCCACGCTGTGTTTCTCCTTTGTTAAGCAGTTGCAGTAGCTCCCTTTGAAGTGAAGGATCCAGCCCCAAAACTTACTGTTTTACAAGGGAAAAGAGATTTGGAATGTCAGGTCTTTTTCAGCCTTAACAATAACATCACTGCCAGCAACTCTATAACAAGGACTGTTATACTCCCACTCCTACTTAGTGGCAGAAATTGGGCTGCTTTATGTTCCTGCTCAGGCATTTCCATTCATCTCTGCCTTGCTTTTAATGGCCCAATCTGTACGGCTCTCGTTAGGCAGTGTTTACGTTCATGGTCCATTTGGGTGGAACGATTTCTCACCTGAGGGCTGCACAGCCACTCTTCTGCTCGGGGTTTGTGCACTGAGTGCGTTTGATGCTGAATTTGGCTTTGGGTGGCCTCGTGTTTGAAGATTTGGTGTGTCTAAGGGTTGGGTTTGGTGGCAGCACCAGCCTGGCTGGCACAGGGCGAAGGGTAGAGGCAGGTCCTGTAGATCAGCTCTGTATTACTGATGCCTCAGGATTTTAGCTTTTCTATTTTTCATGGATTTGTAATCTTGCAATTCTTTAGTGTATAACTCTGAACTCCATATACTGTTCTAATAACTGTCTTCACATTTTGGTCAGACACAACAGTTCCTCTCTAGGCCTGGGAATCAAGGACACCTGACTGTCTCAGGTCCTGAGAATTGTAAACAGAAGTGAGTTGGGGAGGAGGAAACTTGGGGTGAAATTATATTGTAAACTATCTATAGCTCCAAACCTGAAGTCCATGAACAAATTCCTACTCCAGTTAAGAAATTGAAGGATAGGCCCAGCTTTTAGGGAGCTGTTGATGTATTTGTGAGGGGCAGCTGGAAGGTGCAGAGCAGAATCTCTCAGCCAGCCAAGGCGTCACAAAAGACAATCAGGAGATCTGAAAACTGAGAATGTTTTTCTAGTCTGAGGAAAAACCTCCTCTTAGCCTTCTGTTCTTTCATCCCCCATGCTTAAATATTCCCTGTCACCTTTGCAAATCCATGCACAGGGACATTGCACCAACCCCCTGGTACAGGTGTAAATCTTCCTGTAAGGTTTTTATGCAGCACAAACCTCCCCAAGCCAGGACAGGTGTGAATGCCTAATTGTGCGTGCTTGTGCCTCTCGTATACCTCACCCTTGCAGCCAGCAAGTGTTTGTGTCAGAATCTCTTGGCACAGGGTCAAGGCATTGGGATGTTTTTAAGAATCCCTGGATGTGAATCCCTGTGAATCTGTGTCAGCCATCCCAGGGTCAGAGGGGCTGCTCCAAATGGAACTGGAATGGGTCGGGGTTGTGGTCACCGCTTCCTCAGCAGGTTCAGCTCTCAGCCTCCAGCTCCGAGAGCACAACTGCTGCTGCAATGAGTCATTAACCAGCTCAGGCAGAAGAGCAGAAGAGCCTGCTCCAGACAACCTGCTACTAAAGCTCGTTAAGCTAATGAGATCATCAGCCAGCTCTGCACTGACCAGTGGCTACCTGGGCAGTTGTGTTAGCTGCTCCAAGGGGGCTGAATCTCCAGTGGGTATTGTGGAAGCAGAGAAGTGCAGCAGAGTGGTCCTGTGCAAGTCACCCTTCCAACAGCATCCTTACTGCTTCCTTCTGCACAACAGAGTAAACATCCTGATCTCAGGGTGTCACACAGGCTGGTTGGTGTTCCAACAACATCCTTACTCCTTCCCTCTGCACAGCAGAGCAAATATCCTGATCTCAGGGTGTCACAGGGCCTGGCTGCTTGGTGTTTATCCTGCTCGTATGCCGCTAACTGAAAGCTGCATTTATCCCGACCCAAATGTGTTGGGATTCCCTGTGTCAGGCTGATTTTGCAGTGAAGGGGTTGCTCATGTCCTGTAATGCACTGTCAGATATTATGAAGAGGGAATATTAGAGACAACAAAGTATTTGTTGTTCTAAAACTGGGAGGGTTGCTGAACTGCAGCAAGGAAAATTTGGAAGGTTTTAGCCTGTTTTGAAAATGAATTTATACATGACAAATGGCGACATTTATAAGCTGTTGGAGAGGGCCCTAAAATAAAGAGAATGGAGGTCAAGAATATGAAGACCAGCCTGGAAAGAGATCAGGAGGAAAGACATGAATAGCAACCCCCTCCCTGAAATGCAGAGAAGTAATACAAGACAGCCAAGAACATTTCCATTGGTGGAATGTTTTTTGCTATGACCCTTTTCGGAATGTTTCATTCAGTTCTGCTGCTTCACAAAACTGTTGTCACACAGCAAAAAAGGCAAAGGTCTCTAAAGCAAAACCTCACATCTCAAGGTGAAGCTCTGCCTTCAGAGTGGTTCCTCTGGCTCACCAAGACTCTTCAGCTTTATATGGAAAACCAGCACAGGCTCAAGAAGAGCATCAAGGGATGCACAAGGAGCTGACACTCCATAACCAGAAACTGGGCTGTTAGACTGGGTGTTTTCATATCTAAGCCTTTGGCTTGAGAACTCTCAACATCCAGTGAGCATTCATTATTGGCAGAATTACTTTTCAGGACAGAATGACTGAAATTTCATTGAAATCTAGACATTGTTAACAGTTATTTAGTATAATAATATTATTTTTTCATATTTAAACCAAAAAGTCAGTTCCAGATAGAACTGACTGTGATTGAAGAAGGGGTGCTGCTGGCTCAGGGTAGTCAATACCTTCCTTTCTGTAGCTCTTGTGCCCTGATGTCCTGTAGAAATGCAAATAAACACTGTACAGGTGGTATGTGAGAGCTTGAAGTATGAAAACAAGGTCTTGAAAACCTGGGGGACTGCCTTTTGCTTCTATTTTAGACAGCCCTGGCACCTTGGCTGCAAGTGGATTATTACTTTCACTCTTGCTGCATTCTCGTTGAGGTCTCTGTGAAATACATTTTTCACTCTCCCTTCGGAATAGCTGACACTATTGTGGTATCACAGTGTGCTGCTAAATAGCTGATTCCTGCTCTCTGTGTGGGGCTGTATTTCTCAGGAATCCCAAATAAATCTTCAAATAGAGAATGCTGCCTAATGTCAAATTAGTAATACAAATCTGGAGAGCCCATTAACAATATCGTAAAACATCAATAATATTCCTGAGACCCTTTAAAGCATAAAACAAATCCTTTCACAAAGGGAAATCACTCTCTGGCACATGAACAGCGGATAGAGAACCATATCCCCCAGTATTTTGTTGTTCTCAAGTGGATCCTATTTCCTCTGAGGTTTGAGTGTGGTCTAAATGGCAACTTTCTGCAGTTTCCAAGACCTATAACAATTTCTTCTCCCACTTTATTTTAACAACTCCAGTAAATCATGGGCTGTTGTGACTGGGAGTGTTAGAGCTGTGGGGTTTGTAAGCAGAGCAAAACTTTCTTCACTGCTGGTTAGCACAGATGGAAGCAGAAACAATCCAGAGCATGTCAAGAATCCCTCTCTCTCTTGCATGGATAAATTTAATAAGGCAAACTTGTTGTTGAGGGAAGGCACTCAACTGCTTCCAGAAACAATTAGGAATTACAGCAAACAAATAAGCCTTGGTGATTTGAGTTACTTGGGTGATCCACCTGATTCATCTGCTAAAACAACATTTCCCTTAGTTATAGACTGGTTATTATCTCACTGAGTTGGAGCAAGAGCTTGCAGAAAATCACTTCTCTTTATTCATTTTAAGTGTTACAATAGATGCTCCTAACTCCAGTAGGACTGTTAGGAGATGTGGGTCAGGGTTTAGAAAATCGACAGGGAATTTGGATGCCCAGATGCAGAGATCCAAAGAAGACCCTGATTTTTACTACAATTTGCCAATTTCTCTTTTTCTGAAAAGTAGATTTTAGTGATGCATGGTGATACTATGATTTGGCTGTTAGCCAAACTGGCTACTGCTTTTTTATTCTTCCCTAAAATAAGTTTTCCAAGCTCTTTGTGGGTTATTGCTGCATGAGATGTGATCAGTACACAAGGCAGAAAGAGAAATTTGGAGTAATTTTTGTTTTGTTATCACAGAAGTCACCCTGGCTGTATGTTTTGTTATTAGACTGTACCTGCAGTTTTACAAGAGATAAGATGATGGGTTTATGTAGTTAATTTTTATTGTAGTTTAATTTTTGTTAAATATATATTGTATTAATATATTCACAAACCAAAGGAAGGGCAAACGAAAATCCTCTTGTCTGGCCAACTGAGTTCTGCTGCCAAATCTGTGAGTATTGCTTGAGAAACCAGAGACCTAAAATGATATTATACAGCCATAATTCAACTTTAATCTACTTTAAAGAAACAAGCCACTTGATTTTATATTACAGGAAAATAACCCTCAACCCTACATTCAAAGGATATTGTGGTGAGGGAGTCCTGCAGAAAAAAAAAAAGGGAGATAATGATTTTAATTTTGTTATCTCTGAGTGCTGTGCTGTAATAGAAAATGGAGCTAAATTAGGGTTGTTTGATGCAAACTTAATTCTGGTATTCCTGCATGGGAGTGTTGATTTTAAAGCTGATCTGTGTGATTTTCTGGACTGCTAAATGGACAAACTGGGTCTGACTGGAAAAATCTTGTATGAAGCCCTGTATAACTACAACGTTTTTGTCTGAAGAGTCGCTACCTTTGGGTTCACCACAGTGACTTGGAATTTGAGTTAATGGACACGAGCCACACTTTGCCACTGGATTTCACAGACTTTTTCTTCAAGTAGAGGAATTGTGGCATTCAAGAAGCCTGAATTCCCTCATGTTTCAGACTATGATCAGTCTTTTCCCACATCTCTCACAGCAGTCTTGACCACTTCTCTACTTTTGGTTTTCTTCTTGGATCAGTCTCTCCCAAACACTTCTTTCTTCTAATCCACTTCTCCCTCCTTCCCCACTCTGCTTTGTCCCAGCTCTTTGTCCTTACATGGAAATTTCCTCTAATTCAATCTCAGTATCTCTCTGAACCTCATCATCTCAGCTAATAAAGTTCCTCATCATTTATCAGTCGCCCCCTAATTTTCCACCTGTTAATTTCTTCCAGTCCTGCATTCCCTGGGCCACTCCTTTCTGGCAGCTCCTCCTCCAAGACTTTCACCATCTCTCTGTGTGCTGGTCTGCCCTGCTCAATGGTGCCCCTCTCTGCCAACCACGACTTTTGTCTCCTGGGTGTATCCCTGCTTTTGCTGCCTGGGTGCTGGGAAGCAAATAACTGATGGTGGTGGAAGGAGAGAGTGAAACTTCTTGGAACTGACCTCAGGAAACTGGATTTCAGCTCTGCGGGGTGTCTTTTTATTTCCATGTTTTAGTGTTGGCCTGGCATCAAACATTTAATGTTTCTGAACTCTAATACTTTAGGAGAGGGTAAAAAAGCGTTCGTGTAAACTGCCAGTGGGGAGAAGGCTGGGAGGAGATGCTGCCCCCGGGCCGGAGCTGTGATCTGGGCGCTAACCAGGAGGTGGGGATATTCCATGGGAGGATGGAGCAGGGAATCCGCGCAGGGACCCTGCCCGGCGCTGCTGCTGCTGCGGGGCTCCAGCGAGGAACCGGGGAGGGGGGAAACAGAGGGCAGAGTGGGCAGCAAGACGAGTAAATTCCCGGCCTTTTTTTTCCCCCTCGAGTTCCTGGCTTAAAACTTGGGATTGCCGGGCAATGGATAACTAAATCATTTTGTGGTTTTGCAAAAGTGTCGGTAAAAAAGGATGCCGAGGTCTACAGGAATCAGCAAGGCCACCAGGACTAGGATTTCTCAAGGCTTGAGGGCTTCTATCACCATTGCAATGTCTGCAATGGTGCTGAGCCTTTCTAGAGAGCTACATCCATAGCTGAGGGTTCGACCAGTGCATTGGATTCCCTTCTTCCACCTGCAAGGATCCAGAAGGATTTTTAAAATCCACACATTCATGGTATGCCCTCTTTCAGCCTTGAAGGGAACCTACCAGGCAGCCAGAGACAGATTCTCACCTGGATCTGTAATGGCTGGACAAGGAGTAAGGGGTACAAATTGAAAAAGAAATTTAGGTTAGATATTAGAAGGAAACTTTTTACTGTGAGAGTGGACTGGGTTGCCCAGTGGAAGCCTCATCCCTGGCAGTGTTCAAAGCCAGGCTGGATAAAGCCTTGAGCAACCTGGGAGGTGTCCACACTCATGACAGGGGAGCCGGGGCTAGATGATATTTAAGGTCCATCCCAACCCCTTAATATCCTATGATTTCATGGATGTGTGGATCAAACCATCACTGAGCACCCTCATGGGCCAACCCTTGATCAGCTGAGTGCTGGAAAACTGGAACAGCTCAGCAGAGGCTGGGGTTGGCTGTGCTGGGGGAGCAGGGCTGGGTGTGCAGGGGNAGGCTTGAGGGCTTCTGTCACCATTGCAATGTCTGCAATGGTGCTGAGCCTTTCTAGAGAGCTACATCCATAGCTGAGGGTTCGACCAGTGCATTGGATTCCCTTCTTCCACCTGCAAGGATCCAGAAGGATTTTTAAAATCCACACATTCATGGTATGCCCTCTTTCAGCCTTGAAGGGAACCTACCAGGCAGCCAGAGACAGATTCTCACCTGGATCTGTAATGGCTGGACAAGGAGTAAGGGGTACAAATTGAAAAAGAAATTTAGGTTAGATATTAGAAGGAAACTTTTTACTGTGAGAGTGGACTGGGTTGCCCAGTGGAAGCCTCATCCCTGGCAGTGTTCAAAGCCAGGCTGGATAAAGCCTTGAGCAACCTGAGAGGTGTCCACACTCGTGGCAGGGGAGTTGGGACTAGATGATATTTTAGGTCCATCCCAACCCCTTAATATCCTATGATTTCATGGATGTGTGGATCAAACCATCACTGAGCACCCTCATGGGCCAACCCTTGATCAGCTGAGTGCTGGAAAACTGGAACAGCTCAGCAGAGGCTGGGGTTGGCTGTGCTGGGGGAGCAGGGCTGGGTGTGCAGGGGATGCAGCCTGCCTTGTTGGAGGTTCCCTCCTGCCCTGGTGGAGGTTCCATCCTGCCCTGGTGGAGGTTCCCTCCTGCCCTGGTGGAGGTTCCCTCCTGCCCTGTTGGAGGTTCCATCCTGCCCTGGTGGAGGTTCTATCCTGCCCTGGAGCAATGATAAAATATGCAGGAGGTGCTGCTGTGCCCAGGGATGTGCTCCATGGAGACAGAGTGATTGAAACCATTCCCACAGCAACCGGAATGCCAAGTACCCCCTCGCTCATTGGGCTTCTTTACCAATCAGATCCATTAAAGCCAAATATAACCCAGTTCCAAAGCAGCTCACCCCCAGTAACAATTCAGAGAACACATGGGATGAAAAAATAATGTAGCTAAAAAGTCATAAAAATGAAGCCTATTTGATTAGATCCAAACCAGTGGTATCAACTGATTTTGCTCATTTAACCTGTCTCCTGATCACAGTACAGCCATCATTTAGCTGCAGGGTGGATGTGTTCATACTGAACTATTAATCTGTTTCAAAATGCCATAACATTTCCATGAAGAACTTCCTAATTTTTTTTTCAGAAATTAAATGTCTGTTTAAAGTTCATTCCCTCCTGCTGCAACTAATTGAAATGAGATTTGGTTTATCTTTATGACATGAAAATGAGATTGAGTTTCATAATAATAACAATAATGATAACTCTATAGATTTTAGGACTAGCAGTTAATAATTATAGTAATATGTGGAGATTAGAAAAGAGTAATGCAGCATAAACAGTCCACTGTTATTTGTTGAGATATGGGATTAGATATCAGTTCAGACCATTTTTCTGATTTTGTATCTGTTTTCAGTTCTCATTGAATTTCAGACAAGTGCATTAATTAATTTCACCCCAGTATCTGGTAGTTTCAGTAACCTTTTGTGAACTAGTGCTCAATCTAAACCATTCTAAACACAGATTTTAAAAAGGCAAAATTCTTGAAAAGCAAAAAGCTGAGGAATATAAACATTAATCAGCCATGTGTCACCTCCCCTCTCCTGGGGGTGCACGATCAGGAATTGGCCTTGTGGGTGCCTGGAAGAGTCTGGAGGTGAACCTGAAGTCCATCATTCCCAGCTGGGCACTGGGGTTGGGAAGGGACAGAAAGGATCCATGCCTTGCCCAGACTCTGCCTGGTGGTTTTCATGCCAGGGCAGGAATCCTGGGGGCACTTCCCAGTTTTCCTTGAGAAAGGGTTTCCAATCCAAAATCTTTCAAACATGTGCAACCACAAGAATGAGCTCCCTTTAGAATCGCAGTGATTGTGTTGTGCCAAAATCCACTGCTGGAGAAGAGCAGATTGTTCTGAAAATATCTTTCTATATCTATATGTGTATGTACTATGTCTGCAGGTATATATATATATTTATATATATACACATACATATTGACATATAAAACACATACATGTATTTCAGTGATCACTCAAAATCAAGTATGTCATGCTTTGAACAATCCTAGAAGTTATTTATCCATTATAATTTTGGTTATGTCACGTGTAATGCTGCTTATTAAAAGTGTAATGATTTGAGGAAGAAAAGCAGCAATATAGCTCTGCAAAATTAAAGAGTATATTCCAGAGGACATTTACATGTTCATTTTCCTCATGACAGTTTTCCTTTTTTTGTTTTACCTGCCTTGGTTGTTTTGACTCACTGAAATTTCAAGTCATATGTGGAAAACCTCCATGTATAGAAAAATACAACCACCTTGAATCATATTGCCTTTATCCATGATGAGATTCACCCTATAATATAGACAATCCACTGACTGTAAAGGGCTTTTTGGGAATTAAGGCAGTGTTTAATGTCAATCTAGAAAAATCTGTCATACTTTGAATTGTAACACCTTCTTTCTTATTATAGGAGTCTAAGAAAACCAAGGAGCCAGCAAGCACAGCCCCTGGGTTTGTGTTTTAAATGATTTATTTTGTCTATAGAAGACAAGGGAGAAAATCTGGCCAGTGGATTTGAAACTCCTGATACTTCAGGAAGTTCAGATTTTTCAACCAAAATAGGAGATTAAAAAACCATCTTTTAGATCTCCATCCACAGTAGGTACAGAGCAGAACAGTGAAGGCAAAAGCTCTCAGCACACTTGGATTTAGGAGTTTTTTACCTTGGGGACATCCCCCCACCCCCTGTGTGCCTCGGAGGAGGAAGGCTGAAGGTTTGATCGGGATGGGGGTGAGCTGGCCAGGAAAGCTGCCCATGTGGTTTAGGGAGGAAGGGAATTGTTGTCATTGGAAGTGGGGTCTCCAAGGGGGACTCAGCTGAGCCCTTTTGGGTGGGAATGGAAGGAATTAGTTGACACAAAGGACAATTGGCTGTAATGGCTCTTTCGGATGGTTATGTTTTATTGTGTAAATGCATGTTTATCAGCTTTTTTAAAATGCAGATTAAACACCTAGCACTGCATTTGGGCTTGAGGAAGAAAACACCTCATTGACTCAACAAACCACTGCCCCTTCTTTTGAGCCGATGAGTTCCCTTGTTTGGGCAGTGTTTAATGTGTGTATTGCATAACCAAGTCATCAGCGATGCTGCTGGCAGAGCTGGGGCATCAGGGGAGATGCAGAACAAACATCGCCCGGGCAGCATCCCTGAGGATATAGACCCAAAAATCGCCTTTATTGTTGTGCTGTGGTTTCGGAATGGGAATGAAAGCACTGCCTTTGAGCTGGAAACCAATCCACTGTTTAATAGGAAGTGCTGCCTTCCAAACTGTGGGTTGGATTTAGTCTGTGCAAGTTCACTGACTTTAGTGGGACCAAGTAGCTTCAGCAGAATCAGGTTTTGCTTGAAAGAATCTTTTACACATCCTGTTCTGCTTCCAGAGCTGCTATCTATCTGCTCTGGCTTTTCCTGCTGACTCATGGCAGGCTCAGTGAAGAAAAACTGTCTCTGTTTCTTCATTACCCCTGTGATTACCTTATAGCATGGACAGGTTGGCTCCAATCACCTCGCAGGGTGGTGCAAATTAGAAATGACTCCTCTGGAGGGTTTGGATGGAGAGACACTTCACACTTGAATCACTGGAGGAAAAAATCAGTACTGCCATTTGCCAAATCACAGAATCACAGAATGCTTTGGGTTGGAAGGGGCCGTGAAGTTCCACTCCCTGCCACGGGCAGGAACAGCTTCCACTATCCCAGTTTGTTCCAAGCCCTGTCCAAACTGGCCTGGAACACTTCCAGGGATGGGGAAGCCTCAGCTTCTCTGGGCAATTATTGTCCTAAGGACAGGGATTAGCTATAAGGAGTTTAAAAGGGGTTTTAATAAGGAAATAGATAATTTGTTCTTTGCAACTCAGTTGCTAAATAATGAAGATGATTTCAGCAGTCTGTGGGCTGAAGAATCAGGTCCAAATACTCCTCTTAAACCTCCCAGTTTAGGGGAATCAGCAGTGCTGTGCCTTCCTCATATCATTCCACAGCTTCTGTCAGCACTGCTTCCTGGAAGATCCTCTTCCCAAGGACTGTGCTCAGTACCTTTCTGAATGCTTAAAAAGATTTTTCTCTCTCTTTAAACATTTCACCCCCACCATCCCAGGAAGTTTTGCAGAAGATGAGATTAAAATACTTATGGAAGCCTTCAAGTGGCCAGGCTGGTTTGTGTGGCAGCAAATGGGGTCTGCTCCATCCCCTCCAGCCCCCCTTGCACTCGGGGCTCTCACATGAAGGGAGCACAATCAATAGGCCACAAGGGCAGCCCCAGAATAAATTTCCAAAGACATGTTCTTGGCTGTCTTCACAACAGGAGATATAATGACAGTGCTGACATGGAGTGGCACTGAAAGACTTCTGTAATAGGGCTGGTCAATTTTTTTCTGTGTTTAAAGGAAAATGAGGTTTTCGACTATGAATATTTTTCATGACAGGTGCCCACTTCCCTCTAAGCATGACAGTGTCTTGTTAAAACACAACACTTCCCATGTGATGTATTTAATTTGAAAAGGAATGTTTTTCATTTTTTGTTACCTGACAAGAAGAAGGAATTTTTCCAGGAGAAGACACTGATGTAGATAGGGAAAAAAAAGACGTAATTTTCTTAGGAAACAAATGACTGTTTTATGTTTCACTCTGCCTCATACCTACACCTGTAGGGACCCACTTAGATCCTGGGCATCAGTGATAACAATTTTAAAATTATGCCACTTTTAGGGAAGCTGTGTGTAAAATTGTATATTATGAAGCACAGGTAGTGCTGCCTTCCAGCCCAACTTAGTGTCTTCTGTGAATTTACTGAGGGTCCACTCAATCCCCTCATTGATAAAGATATTAAACAGGACTGAAAGTCTGTATTGAATATTTTTGGTATCACCTGAAGAGAGAAAGTTTGTTAGATAAGTGAAAAATGGACTTATTAAAATGATTTGTAGGTGATGCACAGATTTGATAATTATGAAAGGATTTGTTGAAACATATTGGACTCAAACTATGTGGTAAAGCTTTTAAATAACATTGAAACAGAGAAAATGTTAATCTTCATTATCCAAGGAGCTTGGCCTGGCCCTGTAACATGATTTCTTGTTTTAATACATTTAGACATGTTAAAGCTGTAGGAGCTTGCACAAAGAAAGAAAGAAAGAAAGAAAGAAAGAAAGAAAGAAAAGAAATCTCTTTGGTGGCATTGCAAATACTCACCAACTAAACCAGTACTGTTGGCACATATTTAATAAGCCTTTGACCAACATGCCCTGGAACCACTTAGAATTTCCTAAAGGACAAAAATCTCACGATAATATTAATTTTTTTAGTGCTGGAGTCCTCATATTCACCGAGATAAACATATTGTATTCTTTTAACACCCAGCTGAATTACCGTAAATGTTTTTAAAGGATGACACCCCAGATAATTCATTGGATTTTAATTTCTCTTGTGATGTTTCCCAGAAAAGGAGGCCTTTGTTTTTCCTGGTGAGCCGAGTGCAGGCAGAAGGATTCTTTGATTTAGTGGCAGTACCTCAGGAAGGCAGCGCAGCGTCAGTTAAATGTGCAAGGTAGCCCTTGGGGATGAATGCAGCACTTATCCCTACCCAGCAAACCATGTCCTGCTTGGCAGCCACTGCTCAGTGACTGACAGGGAGCAGCTTTTGATGTGGCAGCCCAAGGTGGGGGTCCCTGGGCAGCGCTCCCCTCCTGGCGTGGGGCGGTGTCCGGCGGAGCCGCGCCGACCCCGCGCGATGGCAGCAGCCACTTCAAACATGGCCTCATGAATAGGGGCTCGTTTGACCCTTGACCACGAGCGGCCTCGGAATTGGCAGACAGAGAATCAGAGTAATTTGTATCATTTCAATTAGTTACTAGCTGCATAACAGGGAGGTCATGACTTTTTTGGGATGATTATTGCCCATGGCAACCAAACTTCAATGTACCATCAGTTTCCAAATACTTTCACTTAATAAATGTAAGTTCATAAACAAGGCCCGATTGTTGGGGACACAACAAAGCCAATTATCTGCGCTGCTGCCGAGGGAGCGGAAGATGACATAACTTTGTCGGCAAAATCCTTTTTATTAGCAACAAGAGAAAAAAGTCCCTGATAAATGGCTTTAATAATGTTGGCTGAATGAACAGTATTGATCTTTGACTATGTAAAATGGCGAGGAAAGGCAAGTTTATATAAGAGCACTGTTGTTGTACTATTGAGAGCAGGCCGGTTTTGTTTCACAGTTTGTTCTATGCACCAAAATTCTGAAATTCTAAAATCAATGTTGCCATTGTTGGGCCAAAACAGCACACCCTTACCACAGACAATGCAAAGAATTTCAAAATATAGATAGCTCCCTGATACATACAGATCGGATTGTAAGAAACATTGGCTTGTTTTTCCTTTCTGAAGAAAGGGCAGCTTGTTCCAGGATGCAGACAATGGTGTGTCTACATGCCTGTGAAACTTCATGAACCCAGTGCAATAATTCAAGCCTTTGATTTGAAAAATGTTTTGTATGTCTTCCTCCACATCTGCAAATACCTCCACTTTCCCTTGATGCCAGCCAAGAGTTGTTAGCAGGCGAATGTTTTCCACTTGAGGAAGGAAAAAAAAAAAGTTAGGCACGTACATAAGTTTTGCTATTTGGCTTTTGTTTTTTGAATTAAAATAAAGGTTTCCTTCTTTCATGTCACAATCTATTAGCCACTGGGATACCTGGTATCACAGTTCTTTCCCCTTCACCCCTGCATTTGTAGCAGATTTGACGGTGTGTGGAAACCAACACAGGCACTGCGCTGTGACTGCGTCACCTGCAATCAGCCGGAGATGCTGCTGAGATTAATCATGACAGTAGGCAATATTTCCAACATTATTAGAAGAGAAACCTAATATTTTGGGACATCAGGGATCTCTGAGCTGTTGTCCATCAAACTGAGAACCTTCATTTTCTACTCCTTGGATGGGTAACCTTAAGTTTTAACCATTTCACAGACAGGTCCACACACACACAGGCACACAGACAGGCACACTCCACAATGTGCCACATCCAGGGAGTAAATCCTGACGACTCTTTGGAGCTGCTCTCAGACACTTGCACAAACAGGGCCATTGTGGTCAGACCGAGCCTCTGTCTCCTCTTTACCTTGTAGTGAGTCGACGTTCACTGCCTTAATTCACCCTTTGGGTCATTTGTTTGTAAATCTGTGGGCATTTGCAAGACAGAAATCCAGGCACTGGTGTTTGCAAACATCTGTCCCTTCCACTGCATGACTTCGAAGGGGAATGAATTCACCCTCATGATGGTCTCTTAAATACAATTGTAATGAATCATATTTGAAGAATGCTTAAAGTTTGGGGCTTTAGGTTGTACAGAGAACCCACTACAATATTTAATGACTCTGGACGAGCTGTTTTGACTGCATCATTTTGAAGGATGGAATTAATGCAGCTTTTGTCTGAGGCTGAAGCAGTGCAATACCCACATTAATGGGCTGGGAATTTTCATCACAGTTTTACTTTTTTCTTGCAGCTGTTGGTTGTAGGTCAGTGACATAAATTTTATTTAAGGCTTCATCCTGCAAAACTTTATTATGGATGGTTGAGATTATTGTCAGTGATACTGGGCACTGCAGTAAGTGCAACCTTTCATGCTAAGGGCTTGCAGGGTCAAGCTGTGCTCTATTTCCAGGAGTAAGCAGTGCCTCAGGTTAAAAGATATGGGGGATCTGGCTCCTACACTTTGGGAAAATCTCTAAGACCACGCACAGCATTAAGCACATTTAGTTCCTCATGAATGCAGTGGGAGTTGAAGGCACTCAGCACCTTCTGGGATTTGGCCCAGAATAATTGTTTTCAAATGGGACTGCAATATTTGATTTTAGTTTTGAAACAACTGCAGTCCTCAGTCAGAAGGGAAGGCTGACATTGTTATGAAAAAAAAAATCAGATATTTAGTCCTCCCTCAGCAGAGAGGCTGAACAATTGCCCTTTGATTTAGAAAGAAAGCTCAGAGCACAAGTGAGCTGGACACTGCAGATCTGAGATGGATTTGCATGTCGACTTTCAAGCTGTGCCTGAGAAGCTGGTGGGAAAGAATCTCTTTAAAAATCACCACCACACCTTCGACAGAGCTGCTCTGCAGAATGATTTGGGACCTCCTCTTTACACCTTGCTGTGTTGCTCTGAGCTTCCACACAAAGGTGAAGGTGCTTCTGGAATAAACCAGCAGATCCTGTGATGTTGTAACAGCAAATTTCTTCTGTTCTCATTTGAAACATCATTACTGAGAGACACTGAGCTTCCTTGCTCCCCACAGACCTGCTGAGTGAAGTGCTGAGACAGTGGCTTCCACACCAGCTCCTCCACAGCTCAGTTCCTCTGGATCTCAGTGGCACCCAGCCCCACCTGAGCCCCTGAAGGAACCCAGACTTCCAAGTCTGGCCCATTTTGGAGCTCAGTGCCCTGCAAGAACTGCACGTACATATCCACAGACAATGCTCCTCATCTGGGCTGGAGCCCTCCATATTCTCGCAACATTCCCACACTCTGAAAGTCATCAGCAAACTCCATAAAGCAAAATGAGTGGTGAGACAGCAAATGAAATCCATTCTCTTGCGTTCCATAATACCTTCCAAGGAAACCAACAGCTCCTTCCCATACCCTTTTCCTCCCTCCCCTCCATGATGCATTTCTGAATATTTCTAGAACCTTTTCACACTCCTTTGGCAGCTGATCCTATCCCACCTTATCCATCATCATTGCTGCCTTGAGAGCTGATTCATTTATCTCATTGCTTCAGAGCTGTCACCCAGAGCTTTGGACACATAGACCCAATTTCTTGGATTTGGTCTTTCATGTGGCCTCTTCCCTGCTGGCATCCACTCAATCATCCCCTGTGCCAGCTGATCTCCTGAGCTCCTCATATGTCATACACTTCTCAACCACCTGGTGGTTGCACACAGGATCTACTTTTAGATCTCTTTCCCCCCCACATTCCTTGTTTACTGCCATGTAATGCAGGATTCATCTTTTTGTGTCTTTGCAAGATTGTTTTTTCCTAATTACAGGCAGAGCACAGCAATGCAGACAAGTGATGGGTTTGTGTCCATTTTTCTTTATGTTAAGAAGGTTTTTCTCCTCTGGAAAATAATTTGATGCTTGTGAAATTCAGTTTTATTTGATGCTTTCTTTTCCTCATTCTTGCTGTCTTGGCCCTAAATAAATTACATTCACTTAAAAATAATGTAATTATTTACATACCCTGTTCCCCACCATCCCCACAGGATCTGACCTGCCATGCACAACTTGGAATCCCCCTTGTTTTTCACTACCCACAGACTCTGACTTTGTCAGATGAGATTCTGCCATTCCAAGTTCCTTTCACCTGCTCTCCTTTCCACCAGTTTCAATTAATATTCCTTGCTGCAGGAAGCATCTTCTGCATATTCCAGCACCTTTTGCTCTCTGAACATAATTCTTATCTAACTCTTGATATGATAAGTCATACTGGCCAGAGTTAACCTTATTACTAGAGATGTACTGAGCAATCTCGCAGTCACGAGATACCAGGGATATTTCAGTAATGGGAAATCTGCTTCCCATACAAGATTGATTTTAGTGATGACCTTTAGCTGGAATGATACCTGTAAATTCTTCTCTGCATTAATTTCTTGTTTTCTCTTGTCACATGCTGGCAGTGTATGTGTATCTTGCAGATATGAAGTATTAAGAGCCAGCCCTGTACCAGACTGTCTGTGAGGACCTGGAGTTATTGCAATACACTCAGCTTCACTGGAGTGAAGGGTCTGGGCTCCTGCACTGCCCCTAGGACATGGTGCTTAAGAAAAATGCAAATCCTAATTCTAACTTTTCTGTTGTTTACAGACTGAGAATTATTTCAGAGCATTTTCATATTTTCTTAATGTGACTTAGTAAGAAACACATGGCCACAATACTCAGTTCGATGAGGGTTTGAAGAAACGAGATTGAATTGTAAGATTAAAAAATAGGGTTTAGTTTCCTAACATCATCTTTTCTTCCAATGTGCTTTTTGTGGCATCTCAGTCACACAGGGTAGTTGGGATTCCACTTTTCTTCTCCTGCTAGAGTTTGTTGTCATTTCAACTAAGTCTGAGTTCATTAAACTGTAAAAATGGTCCATGAATTGGGGTTGACTATTCCACTCAAAGATGGATTACAGCTCACACAGTAAGGTATGCTTGTTAGAGAAATCAGTGGGGAGGTGCTGTGGCCATTGTTATGCAAGGGGACGGTCTCCTTTGACCCTAAAATATGTGTGTGTGTAGAGATGAGAGGACCCTTACTGTGTCTTACAGAATCTTTCCACCATTAATTAATTTTGGAGACCTTATGTGGCAATCAGCTCCCCAGTGCTCCTTTCTGTTTGCTGTGGATGATATTTGTATGATGCTCACTTAAACAAATTAACAATTCAAACTTCTGCTCCCTTATAGACGATCAACATTTGAGTGTCTTATTGTCTATAACTAAGAGATAAATGCCATTATAGATAATTTAGTAAAGACATCCCTTTTCCTTATTGCTGAAATGATTGCAAAGGAATCCATTCCATAAGATGATGATCCATGAAGAAATCTGCCCCTTCCATGCTTTAAACTTTTGGGGTCAGAGACAGGTTTGGAGCCTGTTTTTGATAAAGCATCTGATGGCCTTCTCTTATATCATGGAAAGAAGTTCCCACAAAGAAGACCTAATTAATAGTATGGACATGCTGAAGTAAAAATATTTGCTCACTGCCTATGACTGGTCAAAAAATATCTAGAAGGGGATGGAGAATCATCCCCAGCATTCTGCCAATGCTGGGAGCTCTTCTTGTCTTTGACCTTCTGGTCAGTTCTAGTTTCTGCATTTTGAAAAAGATATAGCAGAAATATCAAAGAGCTCCAAAAGAGCAATAAATACTGGTGGAAGCTTGAAAAGCTCATAAATTGTAGGAGCCAAACTGTGGTTTCTGTACTCAGTTCACCAAGGAGGTTGATGTTATTTGTTGTGTGAAGTGCAGCACAGCAGGAGAAATGGGTTAACTTCTGTCCCAGTACCCAAACGAGGGAACCACTTTTTAAAAACATTTTTTAAACTGTAATAAATTATAAATCTGAGAAAATATAATAAATTAGGATATGGAGTTCCCTGTCACTAGACAGTGAGGCAGAAACAGGACAAAAATAAAAGTTTAGGTCATAATGTGAAGAAAAGAACATCTGTGGATACGTGAGGTAAGGAAGAAATCTATAAACCCTCTTAGTTCAGAATGAAATCAGCTGGTACCAGGAACATCCCCAACGGGTGTCTTATTGCATAACTGTCTGTTATAGGGGTTTTATATCCAGCACTAGATGGACCATTGGTCTGATTTAGTATTGCAACTCCTCTCCTTCTTCCATCATTTTCTCCTAGGGACACTTCCCATCAAAGTCTGCAATGTCATTTGAGTTAATTCATTAATTTTCATTGGCTTCTTCCCTGTCTTTAGCTGGGTGCACTGACAAATCAATTACGGCCTCTTCCCACAGCTGAAGCTCCTCCAGGATGCCCCTGGAAGGAGTTTGTCACTGATCCACCTCCCCTGAGCTCTGGGCTGAGCAGCCAAATGTGTCCATGTAGGACCCTCTCTGTGCTGGTGGCTGCAGCAGCTGGATTCCATTTCCCACCTGATTCTGTCTGGTTTTAATCAGGTTCTACTTCTGTTTATGTCTCCTGTACCCTGCAAAGAGCTTAGCTCCTCCTTTTCTGTTTATCCTTTAATAAGGTCAATAAGAGAATTTTCATTACCTCTTTCATTCTCTTATCTGCTTCATTTCTTTCTCCTAATTTCACCAGCTATATGAAATCCATTTTTCTACTGACTATTTTTAACAGATCATAGAGTGAATATCACAACATTTTGTCCTGGACAACCTATTTGTCTCCAACAGGAACTTCTCAAATGTCAGCAAAATACACAACTCTGTCCCTATGTATTTTGTTGTATTTAATTTTTGAAGTTGTGCATTTTAATGCACCTGACTTTCTGCCAGTATGGGACAATAGGTAATGCAGCAAAACTCCAGGGAAGATAAATTGTTCTCCTCTGATCTAGTGACAAAATTCTCATGACAAACTTCGGAAAAACTTAGGAAAAAATGTGGCAGGAGTTTTGTTTCTCCTGGATCTCATTGTTTTACCTCTCTGGGATTTTAGGAATGGCAGGAGTGGCCATGGCCACCAGTGCATGCTTCTATCAATCCAGGTCTTCCTTTGCCTCATGAACTTTCCCTCAGGATTCAGGATATTGTCGTAATGGAAAGCATCTTCTTAAACTTCTAAAAGTAAAGGACTCAGTTTTTTAAGCATCTTTAATCCATTCTCTCCAGCTGTGGATGGTGACCAGCCCTGTGCATCCTTTCATCAGCCAGCCTGATGTGACATCATGAGAACGTGCTGACTTCAAGTGTTGACCCCCAGAGCATAAATCTCAGTGGTGTCACAGCCCAGCCAAGAGTGAGGAGCTGCAGGACACGGCTCAGGTCATGTGGCCAGGTCACTTCGCCAGGGGCTATGGAAAGGTCTCACCCTTCAGAGGGATTTGCTTACCCAGCTACAGTGGAGCCATAGAAAACACAGGTGCAGGCACTGGGGTTCTGGGGCACAGCTCCCACGTCAGAGTGTGGAAATTGTGCCTGGAGAGGTTATCCCTGATTGGCTGTCAGAGAGACAGGGGCACAAAAAGTGCCATCAGAGGGTAATTTGGGAAAGCATGGAAGATCGCAGCACTCTTGGGATGTGATCTTTCATCTTCCACCTGCCATCCAACCTCCCTGAGACTCCCAGGAGCACAAATCCTGCCTTGGGTTGAGTTGTTCTGTGTTGGGAAACACCAGGACTGGAGCAGCCCCCATACTAAACCCTGATGGAACAGTGCAGGGAAAACAAGGCTTTAGCTTTTCTCACACTGCTTTCAGGCAATAAAGGAAACTGAAGCACTGTGAGGAGCCCAGAATGTCCAAGTTTCCATGGCAGATCTACAGGCAGCTTGAGACCTACTAATAATCCTTGGTGTTGGGATGGCAATATATGTGGCATTACATCCTGCACAGTACATCTTCTTCTCTTTCTTTCCCTGTTCTTGGAGTCTCTAACATGAGCACACTCAGTCCCTCAGCCCTAGCCCAGCCTTCAGAATCCTGAATTCCCAGAGAACCTGGCTGCATGTTTTCAATGACATTTTATCACCTTTTTACTAGACAATATTTGAGAAGAAGGGGAGAAAACCCTAAAGCAATGGGAAAAGATTTACTTTGAGATATTTTTTAAAATATCTTTGAATGTTTAATGTTTTTTTCACACTGCTTTTGCTTAATTGCTGCATTTGGAGCCTACAAGATCATGACCAGATTCAATTTAAAATCTCTAGAAGACTCCTTGCTTTGTGCAATGATGCTGGGAGCCCTCCTTACTATCACACAACCTCTTAGAGCTTTCATTTAGCAAGCTGTGGAGGAGCTTGTGTAGGTTTTGTGCCATGAAATGTGTAATTCACAGAGGGGCAGAGCTGTGGCTGCCCAGGTGCTGCAGGCTCCATCACCCCGTACTGCGATTAATAGTTTGCTGCTCTTCCAGCAAAATTGTGGCTCTGGGCTTTGTTCTATTTTTGTGCTCATCCTATATGCATCTGTTCTCACTTTATTCTACATCCTGTTGCCATCCTCCTGCTCATCTGTCTCTGCCATCTTTAGACATCTTCCACTATCAGGTTGACACCACTGTAAATTCAGTGCCATCAAAGGAATTACTTCTGAGTTATGTCAGTGAGTAAAGACTTCGGGCCTTTGTTTTTCTCTCACACCCACCTTTCTTTTCTTGCCATGTGCAACTGGACCTCCTCTCAAGTGTGGATGTGCACTGGTCATCAAAATTCTTTGCCATCAAATGCCACTGTAGAGTCATTAATGGCCTTATCACTGTCTGTCTGGGCGTTTTTTGCTGAGGGTCAGGGCAGTGTAGGATGGAGAGCATGATCTGAGGAGGGNGTCATGTGGCCAGGTCACTTCGCCAGGGGCTATGGAAAGGTCTCACCCTTCAGAGGGATTTGCTTACCCAGCTACAGTGGAGCCATAGAAAACACAGGTGCAGGCACTGGGGTTCTGGGGCACAGCTCCCACGTCAGAGTGTGGAAATTGTGCCTGGAGAGGTTATCCCTGATTGGCTGTCAGAGAGACAGGGGCACAAAAAGTGCCATCAGAGGGTAATTTGGGAAAGCATGGAAGATCGCAGCACTCTTGGGATGTGATCTTTCATCTTCCACCTGCCATCCAACCTCCCTGAGACTCCCAGGAGCACAAATCCTGCCTTGGGTTGAGTTGTTCTGTGTTGGGAAACACCAGGACTGGAGCAGCCCCTGTACCAAACCCTGATGGAACAGTGCAGGGAAAACAAGGCTTTAGCTTTTCTCACACTGCTTTCAGGCAATAAAGGAAACTGAAGCACTGTGAGGAGCCCAGAATGTCCAAGTTTCCATGGCAGATCTACAGGCAGCTTGAGACCTACTAATAATCCTTGGTGTTGGGATGGCAATATATGTGGCATTACATCCTGCACAGTACATCTTCTTCTCTTTCTTTCCCTGTTCTTGGAGTCTCTAACATGAGCACACTCAGTCCCTCAGCCCTAGCCCAGCCTTCAGAATCCTGAATTCCCAGACAACCTGGCTGCATGTTTTCAATGCCATTTTATCACCTTTTTACTAGACAATATTTGAGAAGAAGGGGAGAAAACCCTAAAGCAATGGGAAAAGATTTACTTTGAGATATTTTTTAAAATATCTTTGAATGTTTAATGTTTTTTTCACACTGCTTTTGCTTAATTGCTGCATTTGGAGCCTACAAGATCATGATCAGATTCAATTTAACATCTCTGGAAGACTCCTTGCTTTGTGCAATGATGCTGGGAGCCCTCCTTACTATCACACAACCTCTTAGAGCTTTCATTTAGCAAGCTGTGGAGGAGCTTGTGTAGGTTTTGTGCCATGAAATGTGTAATTCACAGAGGGGCAGAGCTGTGGCTGCCCAGGTGCTGCAGGCTCCATCACCCCGTACTGCGATTAATAGTTTGCTGCTCTTCCAGCAAAATTGTGGCTCTGGGCTTTGTTCTATTTTTGTGCTCATCCTATATGCATCTGTTCTCACTTTATTCTACATCCTGTTGCCATCCTCCTGCTCATCTGTCTCTGCCATCTTTAGACATCTTCCACTATCAGGTTGACACCACTGTAAATTCAGTGCCATCAAAGGAATTACTTCTGAGTTATGTCAGTGAGTAAAGACTTCGGGCCTTTGTTTTTCTCTCACACCCACCTTTCTTTTCTTGCCATGTGCAACTGGACCTCCTCTCAAGTGTGGATGTGCACTGGTCATCAAAATTCTTTGCCATCAAATGCCACTGTAGAGTCATTAATGGCCTTATCACTCTCTGTCTGGGCGTTTTTTGCTGAGGGTCAGGGCAGTGTAGGATGGAGAGCATGATCTGAGGAGGGCCATGGCTGAGAGAAAGTGCTGCTGGTCACAACCTGGCCCTCAGATGGCTGGGGAAAATGGTTTTCCATGGAATTCAGTGGGGAAGGGTCAGCCCTCAGTCTTTTCAGTGGTTTCTTGCTCTAGCATGTACTGGCCTTGTGTAAAATTTGGTAAAATAATAAAAATGTTCCACTTAGATAAATGCTTGATAAATCAGCGGCTCTAAAGTGGTATTTCCTTGTGCCTGCTACGAGTTTATGATGTAGTCACATGAAAAAAAAGAAACAGAATATAAAATGTGAAAACTCTGTCTGAAGAGGGTCCAATCTGTCATCACGGGATACACTAAAATTTCCTTAACTCTTGCCACGATCACAAAATCCCCTCTCTAAAATTCTGACATTTTCTCTCCGACAGCAAACAAAGGAGAGCAATATGCATGAGAAGGCAGTAGGAAGCCTGAAGCTATTAGCATGTCATTGTCAAAGGCAGAAATAAAAAACACAAAAGTTAAAGGATTCTGGAATATAGCAGAAATCTCCAGACATGAGTCAGACACTAAAAATGCCCAAACTCATTTAAAAAGCTCTTTGTCACAGTCCAAAAAAACAACATTTTCAGTGTTTTTCCTTTTGCTTTACATCCCGCTATTGCAAGTACATGGCTAATTATGATCTGAATGATATCTATTATTCCTGTGTCCTTCTAGATCGAGCCGGATGTGTTCCAAATATGGCCACAAACATATTCCAGTGTCCAGTAAAATCAAAAGAATAAGATAATTCTGTTTTAAGGGTTAATGGTATTCACTCCCACTCGGTTTGACTCACTGGACAAAAGCTCCAGTGTGCCTATTCTAGGCAGCTGTGCTGAACAGTAAAGATTTGGAGTCCTTTGTAGGCTGGGGAAAAAGAAAGCCTTTGTAAACTTTTTATTTAGTATATTCTACCAAACACCCATGTGTAACAGTTAAAACATTTGGAGTTGCAACAGGCTAAGGAAAGTTTGTGCAGATAAACAGAGTTATTCTAAATTTTGTGCCTACTAAGGCCTGAATCACCAAGTCTCATTGCATTTCATTTAAAGTGTGTGTGCAAGGAATCAGTTTTCTTACCAGGGCCATTGTGCCCTTTGGGCTTTGTTTAATCATGTTTAAAATGTTCTACAAAATAGAAAATCATGCACTGTTTGAATCATGATGTTTGCAGTAATCTGGGAGTGCTCAGGCTGCAGAGCAGCACGGTTTTTATGCTGGTATAATTCTCTTTCCTTCAGTGCTCTTGTTCTTGGGTTGTACTGGTGAAGAGTCAGGCCCACAGGCACTAAAAAGCAAACACATCCAGGCATATTCTTCCATCATCTGGATATATCCCTCTGAAACAAAATCAGCTTTTCCAATACTCTCTCAGCCTTTGCGTGCCTCAGCACTTCCCCAAAATCCTGGCTAGGAAGGCACTGAGGTACTTAAAAACAGAGACAGCACAGCAGAACTGCAGGAATCCGGCTCCAGGGGGGTTAGAAACCCCCATGGACTGATCCAGGTTTGCTCCCTCCACCACAGCCTAAAGAATCCACAGTCAAGACCATGGACATGTTTTAAGGCCAAAAAAAGAGATGAATATGGTTATTTTCATCACTCAGTCATAAATGAATGAGGGAGACAAAGAGTTGGGAGGCTGGAAAAGGCCTTGTCAACCACTACAACCTTCATGTCCTTCAGGAGGTCTCTGCTCCCAGCAGGAGCATCCAGGGCTGGCTGAGGCTGGGGCAGGTGTGGGGTCAGTCCCCTCACTGCTCTCTCCAGTCACTCACTGTTTCACAGCCCATTTTACCTGCTGGACTCTTCTTTCTTTTGCAGAATGTTTCCTTTCCAGCAGCTGCCTGCTGCACTGGGAACTGGATGGTGGCCTTTCCTATCCCAAGGAAGGCTGTGTTCCACTGGAATCCAATGGTTATTTCCCAATCTTTCAAGTGTCTTGAGGAATAAAGATGTCCCAGAAGTGGTTTCCCCCATAATAAAAAGCAGTGAGAAAATTGCATGTGTATTGGGGTGATGATCAAATCCCAAAGATCTCACTCTGTTTTCAGTCAGTAAAATTCCTGTTACCTGGAACAGGAGTTTATTTCTTCAGGACTGTCAACATTTTGTTCAGAATTCAGGATTCAGGCCATAAGTGAAGTATTTCAGCACATCTCATGGGAATAATATAGTTCTCTTGCTTTAACTTAAATACGTGTTTAACATAAAATACATCCATGAATGCCACAACCTGTTGTTGTTTGGGCATTTCTCAAGCTCATCAGACTGACACAACACTTAAACCTGAGCTTTTGAAGTAAAGCTGCATTTTTAACAAGCTGCCAAAATTTTTGCTACATTTTGAAGGAAAACCCTTCATATTTTCTGCAGGTATTGAATAACCTACATCTTATTAAATATTTTCCTACTCTCACAGATATAAATCTTGCATTTCCAAGTATTTCAGTCCATATAAAATGTCTTTTTTCACTGTGTTTTTTAAAAGCACAAAAGCTGAAGGCTTTTTTTTAAACCATGTTAAAAGTATATGTGGTGTTATTCTAGTTGTAATTATCTGAGGAAGAGTTGTGCTTCCTTTTCAAACTGATCTTGATGTACAGATTTGCCAAACTATTTGAAAGCTGCAGACACTTTAGCATTCATGGCACTATTATTCACTGCCATAAATCTAGACCAGATATGTGCTGTCTGAATTGATAGTGGGTATTCTGCCTGAGAAAAATGTGTTCCCCTTTAACTTTTAGCAGTGACATTGCTTGTGTTACATCACTTTTCATGTTACTATGCATCACATTGGTCAAAGATGTCATTATTTATAGTGCAGAAATGGTGTCACTATAATTAAGGTTGTGTTAGGGTTTATATTACCTTATAAAAGCTCTGTTTTCAGGAGCTTCCAACTCCATAACTAAACCCATTTTGGATGTGAAGTTTTTAGTTGGGGCGTGGAAGAAAAGAAACATTTGTGGTTTCAGTGATGGGCTCTTGTCTTCCACTTTGGGCCCTCCTTGTGTGACTTGGAGTCACTGCATGTTCTGGGTGGTTTTCCTGACATTCATTGAGACAAATTCTTGCTTCTTTATATTTTCAAACTAACAGACATCAGGGACAGTGTGGGTACAGTTTATGAATCTGGGAAATACCTGTTCTTCTATTTAAGACCTGTGCCAGCAAGTTCAGGAGCTGATCAAAGTCAGGTCCTCTGGGCGCAAATAAAAATATGGAGTGAAAGACAGGGTTTTTTTAGTAAAGATAAGCTACAGCTTATTTAACACAACCCTCAGCTTGGAGTGGTTCATCACAAACCAGACATACTTAAAACCATAAATGTGTTGACAAAAAAGCTCAGATATTTTCTTTATAGACTAAGTGTAGAACCAATGTTTGAGTAATCCCTTTTATTGGACTAACTGCACACTATTGACAAAGCACCTTCCTGGCTATAGGAATCCATTCTTGGAGCCAGCCCCTTGCTGACCCGCAGGGGAGTTTTGTGTATCCCTAAAGCCAGACTGTCAATATTGCTGCATTAGTCCAATAAAAGGGATTACTTGAAACTTGACTCCAAATTTTGTCTCACTAGTAAAGGCAAGTAATTAAAAATATTGAGTTGTGTAAGAAGACACACTGTGTGCTGTGATGTGCTAATAACCAACTCCTTCCACAACGATTTGCTGTATTGGTTCCAGTGTACACAGTGGATAAAAACAAGTAAGAAATTTCCAAAGAAACACCATCAAACTACAGCCCATTTCTGATTTCCATGTGATTAACCAAGATGAATATGCAAATAGACAGAAAGAGCAAAGAGTTAAACATGTTTTCTCCTTCCAGGAATGGACAGATCAGATGACATTTCAAGCAAAATTCTTACTCACACACTCGTGCCATGTACTGGGCTGCTCCCTGACCATTCCATTTGGAAACCTCAAAACCTCTCACACAAGAGGAGGCTCCTCAGTAGAAATAAAGGGATCAGAGCATGTGGCCCCTAAATATTATGGGTTTGGTTAGGACTTTGTTGTAAACAAGACAGAGTTAGTACAGAAACTCCTCTTGTGCTTTGAGCCCTCCAGCACTGAGCCTGTCCTTTTGTTCTTGAGTCTGTAATATCCCAGAGCTCTGTAGCAGGAGCTGAAAGACCTTTATAGAACCCTTGTTTCTTAAGGACACTTGTAAAACTGGGAAAAACCTGCTCCTCTGTTCGGCAGAGAATTTTCAGCTTGAACTTTTTACTTTATAGCACATTACAGCTGCCCTGGCAGATTGGGTCATACACTCAGTGTTCCACTCAAGTCCAAACCTGCATTTTCCTGGGGAGACAGATGAGTTTGGGCTTCCTAGGAGTCCCAAATCCCTCCTCAGTTCTGTCAGCTGATGTCCTGTGAGGCAGTGTGGTGGCATTTCCAGAGTCCTTCTGGAAAGATGCCTGGGCAATGCCTGGGATTTGTGCCATTCCACCCCAGTGTCCCTCTTTATGCTCTCACAGAGGGCTGATGCCATCACAGGATCCCCAGTTTGGCTTGGGAAGAGGCTGGGAGGCCTCAGCCACCCAGTTCATCCAGGGGACACACCCTGAGGGTCTGGTGGCCACTGCCTGGGCATTGCCAGTAGCCCAATCCCACCTGAAGGTGCAACTTCTCACAGTGCCAGGAGCCCATGCTGGATGTGTGTTGAAAACCACAGGTTGGAACTCCCTGAAAGCAGCACCCAGAAACTAAAAGCTGTCAGACTTGGGGAAAGCTGGATTTGATTAGAGCTTCACTCCTCAGGCCATTTTCTTCCAAAGTCCCAGAGAAAAGCCAGCCTTGTTTGTGCCACTCTCGCTCACTGTGGAGCAGAAAATGCTCTTTCAGATGGAGTCTCTGAGTGGCAATTTTTGGCCCCCAGTTCATTCCCCTTGGCACTGGTGCAGAAATGAGAGAGCAGGAGTGGGGAGTATCAGAGGAAGGGCTGCACTGCACTGGGCTGTGATTAAAGGAGGACAAAATGTTTAGATTCACCCTCTTGTTTTATTACACATGACTTAATCCATGTTCTCCCCCCTTCCCCATTGCTCCTGGAAGGTGAGGAAAGTGCACATATTTTTTTTTTTTACTGGCTTTATTTACTCGGATGCTTCAAGATACTAAGATATGACAAATTCTTCTCCACAGTAGCTTTTGGCTTCCTTCTTCTTGGAGCTCTTTAGACCTTTGAACTGCTGCCATTACAGCTGCCTCCGAGCCTGTCATGTGGCTGTTGAATTGAGCTTTTGAGTGTGCCTCTGCACTGCTCTCACTCCTGCCTGGTGTGCTTCGAACAGTATCATTGTTTGGAATGAAACAGCACTTCTGTGCCAAAAATGGAGGTTATTTCTCCCCAGTACATTCTGGGCAGGCAGGCTTTCAGTCTGCCTGCTCTCCAAGCCAGCTGAGAGCTCTGCAACCACATGAACACAGTATTGAGCCTGACTAAATAAACTGGATTTGTGTTTGGGCAAAAGTTGTCTTGAAGCACTTGGCTGATTCATGACACAGTCAGAAGCAGCTGGTCTCTTCTGAGAATGTGCAGGATGGGTATATTTTAACCAGTGGAATATATTATTATCATCATCATCAGCATCATCATCACCACCACCACCACCACAAAATACTTTTATGCCATTAGCAACTCTAATGAAATAAGAATTTCATTGTGCATTCCCATTGACTAGGAACCCAAATGCTAACACACCTTAATCCTGCAGACATGTAGATATATTTTTAACTTCTTGCAAAAAGAAATTGGCTGAATGTGTGTCTTGTACAGGTGTGTGACAGTTTTGTAGATGGGGACATTCAGAGCTCACTGAGGCTGTGCTTTGTTTCCAGCACACACAAATATAAAGGCAGTAAGTAGAGCCTGAATTAATGCAATAGCAGCATTGTCTACAGCCAAAAAACACCCATAAAAGATCATTTGGTTGCAAAAGCCTATTAACAGAATTTTTTATTGGTTAGGTAGGGCCTCTCATCAGTATAACTCGAGCAAATGTCCTTGGGAAAAAGCAGCAAAAATGTGTCTTGAGTGCAGTGAGTTAAACACACAGAGGCTGTGCTGCAGCAGCTCTCAGTAGGACAAATTTCAGAGATAGAGCTGGGGGAAACAATTACTACCTGATGTTTTCTACAAATGCCACTTCAGAGATGAATCCGATGGCTTACGAGACTGTGCTTTTTTGTTCTCTTTGAAGTAGGAGCATTAAATTAAAACTGAAGCAACAGAACACTTAGCACTCAAGCTGGAGAACACATGATGAGCTTAAAAATAATGTTGAGGGAAAGACAACAGAGAATAGAAGAGGCTTTGTATCATGTTCGACTTGGTTTTCAAGCAAAACTAAACATCAAAATATTAGAACACAGGCACAAAACCTCATTGTCAGTAAAACTAATTAGTGTTCTGCTGCTTAATGCAAAAGCCTACATGATGTCTTGACCTTTTTTACACATTGTGTCTGAGGGTGTGCAATAAAACAGAGGGAAGCACAGAGTGCCTCCAGCCAGCCCCAGAGGTTTTCTTCCTCACGGAGTTCAAGGGATGCCAACAATACCGGCTGTGTACGAGCCCCTTTTTAAAGCCTGGTGATTTCTGAGAGCTTGAGGCGGTGAATTAACGCTGCCCCGCTGGCAGGGGCTGCTCCCCGGGCTGATTGCCATTCCTCAGCCCTGGGTTTTAACAGCACACATGTCACAAAGATCCAAATATCCTGCAGAAGTCACTGCCTATGGGGCATTCCCACCAACTCCTCACTCCTTGAGTGTTTCTCTGTTTGGTCCCTCTTGGAAACTGAGAGCCAAATCTGTTTTATCGTGGTCAGATCTTGCAGAAATGCTGACCTCAGTAAATACTTTGCTACAGGCTCATACAGCATCTTCCCTGACAGCAAAAGGAGCCAAAAACCCTGTCAGAATGTGGGAAACACAGTTTACTGCTCTCTACTCTTTAAAACAGAGGTTTGAAGAGTCAAAAGTCACCCTTAAAGCTGAACAAAGACCACGAGTCTCGTGCTGGCAGCACAAAATCCTTAACTTCAGTCAAAGTCACTGTTGGATATGCAGGTCCCTGAACCCTGGATATTTCCATTAAAAGCACTTAGGCAGATTGAAACAAGCTTAGGTTAAAATTTCCATTAATATTTGGTGTTGACCCAAATGGGCTTCTGTTGAAATAATTAAAATTCCCAACCAAGCACAAAACTCCCATTACTCCACTGCCATTTACAAGAATTACGACTCTAAGTTTATAAAACACAAAACAAGTAAATGTAGAACAAGTAAAAGTGATTTTTAAAAGTGATTTTGAAAGAAAGTAAAGAAGGAAGGTGAAGACAAGATGAAAATTACTTATTTTTCCTCATCAGATAGAAGAGAGACTGGAAACCTTTTACAGAACTGAGAATGTTTTTCTTGTTCTAATACAAAATTTGTTCCAAGGTTTTTCCTGGTACAGGAAATCAGAAATGTCCTACAGAGACCAACTTGTCAAACTGGAGCAAGCAAATTGCCCATTTATTTGAGTAAGACACTTTAGAAAAACTGTCAGAACGCCTGTAAGTCAGGCTGGGAAAGGCACAGGGCGTTTCCCTGCTTGGGCTACAGAAATATTCCACTGGAGGGGATGGTTCTGTGTCTGGGAGAAAGGGGAGGCAGGAAGGAGACTCATCTTACTGAGTCAGAAAAGGTTAAAATTGAGGGGCTGTCATAACTTACAAAAGATGCAGAGCCCCTTCCCAAATCCCTGAGGATCTATCATATTTTGGAGCACAACATGTGATTGAATGAAGATAAAACAGGGCAAGAGGACCTGGGGAAAAAGGAGATGCTGGTACGGGCAGAGCACAGAGTGGGAGATGGAGAAGTGCTTTGGTGTGACCACCTACAAAAAATACAGGTGTCCAACTACCAGAGTTCCACTGCCAAATTCTAGCCTGAGTCAAATATTCATTCTCACTGTGTGCTCTTGCTGCCCCTGAATCCTTCCTTGGAGCTTCTTCTTGCCTGGCAGGATCTGATTGTACAAATTGGGGATTCAGGTGTCAACTGGAGCCTCCAGGTGTGAGAGGGGAGCTGGAGCTGTTGTATTGAGTGACAAACTCAACCTCAGGCTTCTCCTTGCTCAGAATTAACACCCCGGGTCACAGAGGCTGAAGCTGACCGCCACAGAAGATAATATTTTAAATTTTATGATCTGGTGGGTTGAAATTAAACATTTGCTAATTACAAAGGTACTGCAAGTCATGCCAAAACCTCTTTTTGTTGTCTGGAGAGTTATAACAATCCTTTTCTGGCAGTTAGTTTTAAGATCATTAAATGATCCTCATTTGCAATATATTTGCAGAAGATTACAGCCCATCTAAATTGACCCTGAAGGAAGACTTATTTCATTAATGGGCTGTCCTGTGCTAATGCATAAAGCTAGAAAAATATATCTATTAAATTCTTAATGTGTAAATGATGTTTCTGGCTTTCTTCTTAATTACAAAGCAAAATGAGCCTGAAGTGCACTCCGTCTAGGAAAAAATGATCAATTTAATCCATCTTCCAAGAGAAAACTTTTTCAGCGAGTTCCAAAATCCCAGCTATTCTCAGCTAAGGCTGGAGCCTTATTGCTCTGTGCAGAAACACAATAAAATGTGCCAACACAATTTATTTTTTCCCTAGATCCCAATGAGTAGAGCTTTCTCACATCAGTGTAGTTTACTCGCTATCTGTTAAGTTTTTGAGGAAAAAGCCAATGCAGAACCTGGCTGAGCAGCGCTTTGCAGATGAGTAATGCCAGGAGATTATGGGTTGATGGGGTATATGCAGAATATTAATACAGCCCATAGAAGGAGATTTACAGTACAAATGGCTGTGCAATGTACTCCTCTCTGTACAGAACCACCTTGTGTGCTCTGCCTCTCACCACAGCACAACTCCCAGGCAAAAAAAATCTTATTAAGGGGAAGGGAAGGCTGTAAATCCATACCAATAATTTAGATGGGGAAAGGAAAGTAACAGGAGAGCGTGGTTTAAGTGAACATCAGGAAATTAATTCTGAGTTAGTGTTACACTTACATCAAGCAAACAATGGGAAGTGTGGGAATCAGGGACAGCACTCCTGTCACTCTGAGCACCCCGGGGTCCCAGTGTCAAGGGTCCTCCTTGCTGACATGTTTAATCTCAGATATCCCTGCTTTGGCCACAGCCCTCAAAGGCTGAGCACCTTTTAGATCCTGTGGATGGTGGCATTTCACTCTGGTGACATTTGAAGTGTCCAGTATACACAGCAGAGTAGCAATATTGTAATGAGGGGCTTTAAAAGTCTGCAGATGCAAGTAAACGGCAGGAAAATTTTCCAGTACTTGTCCTGCACGAAGCTGATTCCATCGTTTTAGGTTTTTAATATGTTCCTGTAGCTGACCATGAAGGATTAAAGACAGATCCTGGGTTAGGGAATATCTGCTGTGTTCCTTCCTTCCTTCCTTCCTGAATTCCTGAATTCCTGCATTCCTTCCTGAATGCCTTCCTTCCTGAATTCCTTCCGGAATTCCTTCCGGAATTCCTTCCGGAATTCCTTCCGGAATTCCTTCCGGAATTCCTTCCGGAATTCCTTCCGGAATTCCTTCCGGAATTCCTTCCGGAATTCCTTCCGGAATTCCTTCCGGAATTCCTTCCGGAATTCCTTCCTTCCTTCCCTCCTTCCCTCCTTCCCTCCTGCCTCCCTTGTGGCCAATGCTTGGTGCAACTGCATCCTTGGGAATATTAGGGATCTACAAGTCATAGATCTGCCAGGCTTTAGTTCTTTCCATAAAACCAGATATTTGAGGAATTTCTTCTTTCAGTTGAGTATTTATGTGATATTCAGCACCTTCAATATGTAATTATAAAACAAAACCAAAGTTCTATTATTTCAGAGAGCAAAATCCACTCCTGCTTTGAAATCAAGCCTCCTGAAGTCCCAGTTTTATTTCCAATTTATTCCCACTTATTATTGCTACCATTCCACTTAATGAATTTGATATTTAATACTTTATTCACACATTTTATTTTTGCACCAATTACAGGGAAGACAGATACATTGTTCTTACAGATTTCTGCAATCTTCAAGGCATTTTTTCCTCTTGCATTTTTTTTATTTCTTAAAAAATAACGATCATCTTGGTATTTAAAGAGAAAAGCAGCAGGAGCAACACTCTCTTAATGCTTAGGGTGTATTTAAAGGGGTGTTTTCACTTCTATTTGCTAGAAAAACAAAAAGGGTGAGAGTATATCTTGGGTTTATGTCCTTGCTAGGTCAAATGAAGTGTGTGTGAAACTGAAGAAGTCCTGCTATAACCACGCCAGCGGAAATGAAAATTATACCTCTCATACTAACAAGTCCATTTCCAAAGGGGCTGGAGGTATTAGGACACTCTAAACAGATGCCTCTGAACTTAAAATACACTTAATTCCAAAGGCCTGTCTTGTAATTAACTTAGCCAGCACAGAACCTCTGAAGAGAATGCAGGGCATAGCACAGCATTTCTCAGCATCCCCAAACTTCAAGGAGCATAAGGACAAATAATTTAATTTAAAAAAAACCCATTCACACTCATTTTTCACATTCATCTCCATCAGGACCGTAGGGGCAAACATCAAGGAAAACATTCTCCAATTTACAGCTTAATCTCCTGCAAGAAAAATATCTATCTGCTATAAAAGGAAAGAGCACACATAAGCCACATCAAAAGGATATCACTCATACCTTAGTTTCAGTTTTTATTCCCATTAACTGGGGCTGGTGCTATGTGAGTCTGTAAACAGCCCATTGAACACGTGGAGCTCTCTCTGACTGTTTTAGTAACACACACTCAAACCACAGCTTTTCATGCCTGTGTTAACACAGCTTGGATTTCAGTAGGAACCCCCAAATCTCAGCTGTTCCCTGGGAAGTGACAGCTGTATTTTGCTGCCATTAACCAGTGTGGGAGCAGGGACACTCCAGGGGACTCTGGAGCTCAGGGGAGAAGGATGAGCTCCCTTCAGCTTCTGCTGCAGGCTGGGCTGAGGCTGTGCTGCTTTGAGAAAGTGATTGATGCTGTCAATGGACTCCAGGCTGCTGCTTCTTCCTTTTCCCAAATATTTTTTGGTGTTCTTCTGAGCAGGCAAATCCTTTCTCCTCCATCCTCACCTCCTCCCAGGTGATGTTTAGCTTAATCAAGTCTGATGCCATGAAGCTCCTTGTGGGTTTAAGGTGTTTGTGGGTAAAGCTCTGTGTCAGTTTAGCTTAATTTGGGCTAAAATCGGGGAATATAATTGCGCTCTCAAACTTTCCATCTGTCATAATTTCTATCTAATCAAATAATAACTAATTGTAGAAGCTTCTGGAAAACATGTTAGTCTTACTGCTAGTGAGAAGCACTGGGGAGGAGAGTTGATAACCACGAGGCAGCTGAGACTCACATTTAGGAAGGAAATAAATCCAAGTGCAAATAAATCCAGGTGGGAAGGTCTGAATTTCTGCTGCAGGAAAAAGTGAGGAAAACTTGAAGCCCTACTCCATCCTGACCCAGCAAATAAGGAAATATCATCTTTACTCTTTTTGTAAAGTGGCAACAACAAATCTGAGCTTAATTATTGAATTTTGGTACTGTTAATAACCTACTCAGGTAAATAAGTGATAATCCTGCTTCTGAAAAAATCATCACATCAGGCTCTCTTCAGACCTTGTTACATACCTTCCTTTAGCCTTCTCATGTTTTCATCCCTCTTCTCTTTTTTCCAGGGAAAATGTAGATTCTAAACACATCTTTATTCAGCAAAACAGAACAGCAGATAATTCCAGGAGGCTTTGAGGCGTTGTTACCTTCTCAGAGTATTTAGCTGGGGTTAATTCTCTCCCACAATTTGAGCCTGACCTGTTCAAGTGACACCAAGGGAAAACTCCCCAGCCTTCTCTTTGCTTATATTGTAACATCAGGAGAGCCATCAATGCAAAGCTGCACTGAAAGACTGGTCTGCAGTGAAGACATAACTTTAGACAGCCATGTAATTTCCTTTTCATGTTGGTCCCTGACAAGAGACAATATGTTATAGTTCCAGGAATGGATAACAGGGGAAAGAGGGGGAAGTACAATAGCTTTATTTAAAAGTCTGTACAATCCTGCTTCGCTTTTCAAATAGCTTTTTGGACTCAGCTTGGTACTGTGCTCAATAAATTATATGATTTTTCCAGGTTTGCTATCAGTTAAGTGACTGGTCCAGGGTGTTTCGAGACATCTGGTCTGGTTTCCTGGAGGATTATGATTAATAAATGCTGGCATACAAAAGCAGTTAAACACTTGTGCTCTGCCTTCCTTATAATCTCATATTTAAGATCCATTATGCCAAATCCTTCGGTGCTTATGGACCCTCTGGAACTGCAGTGATGAGTTTCCCGTTGCTGTTTGTGAAAAATGGATCTATCTGTTACCATCAGTTGTATTCAGATCAATAACAGAGCACGATACACTTCATTCAGCCCTCTTAAATTAATAATTTCCAGATTGCCTTTTGAAATTGGTTCTTGCATTGGTTTAGGGAAATTCTGAGTTATGCACGTGTTAGCTCAGGGTGGAAGTGTGCAATTTGTTTTCAGCAAGTGGTGAGAGACAATGTATATCCAATTTTGAGCATCGGTTGGAAAACTCATCTTGGGGAGTTGATGAGGAATTTTACCCCATCTGTATTGTACCACCACTCACCTGTTAAATTTCTCACTAGGCTCTATTTCCTGCTGTCTGATTTCTTTCCTTTTTTTAAAATAAAAAACCTTAAATTAAAATTCAGAATTTTAACCGATTTAGATTGGCCAAATATTGCTGAGGTATTTACAGGAATATTACCTTGTATTTTAACTACTTCTGCCTTCACTTTTCTCTCTAAAATACATCATTTCCTTCAGTTTTGCTCCTTCTCCTGAAAACCTTTGTGTTTGTTCTGAGGGACAAACATTTTGGGGAAGTCTTAAATATCCTGTACACATGGTGGTGTTTGGATACCACAGTGATGGAGAGGTGATAACAGCAAAATTCCCTTGTAGGGGCCTGGTGGGAGGATTATTCCCTTCCCTTGCTTCCCAGGTGGGATTGTTCCTGTGATGTCAGACATTTCTGAAATCCATTAGGTAACCCAGCATCCCATCTTCTCTCCAGATTAAGACTTAACTCTGTTCAGGTGTTTAAGATGACACAATTCCCTGCCATCTTTGCGGGTGTTGGAGTGCAGTGAGCAGCCTAAACATGATCCATGAGCCAGCACTGCCTCCCTTCCTTTAGACTGCACCTCCCTGCAGCCAGGAATGGGAAATAAAACTCACAATCTCTCTGTTTGCATTGTATTATTCCAACAGAACAACTGTGAAATGTGCAAGCGTTTCATGCGTTTGGTGATGTTATGAGCAGTATTGCCACTCTCTGGGTCTCCAGTAAATCCTGCAGAGCTCCAAATCCTTGGCTTTTAAAGGAATCTCCTAAAATTGCCCTGATATCCCATAAAAGGTTTGGGAAATCACATTGGTGTAGGTGCATCTCTGTGCACCTCTGGTATTTTATCCTTAATATGCAGATAACAGCGGAGAAAAGGGAATGTTCTCATTTCAGAGAGACAGGAAGAGGATTTTTACTGTATTGGTATTCATGTGATAAATCTCCTTCTATTGCTGCACTCCTGAAATTAGCAGATGAAATGGCATCCCACACTGAGAGGCACAATATTGGGGAATTAAATTTATTGATAAACATAGCCTTGTTTATTATTTTCTTTTTCCTCACCAGATATTTTACAGGGAAATATACGTCTAGTGTTTACTTCTGTTTGTTAATGCTTTGATAAATCAGACATTTTTAGTATTCTATCAATGGCAAAAGTCTAATTGCCTTATTGTATTCTGATTTATTTCTTTCCTTACTTTCTTTGCATCCGCAGCCCAACAAATGAGTCTCCAAAGAGATATATGTTATGATACAGTGTCAGTGAAATTAATCCTGATCAATTTTAAAGTTCACATTTTTATTTGATGACTTTCCTGGGAATCACTAAAAGCGAGATTGACTCGGCCTCTTTTTGTTGGTTAAATATTGTTGTTTGAGAACACTGGATACAGCAGCAGAAATCTCATTATGATTTCCCAGTTCTGTGGGAGGGAAAAGCCACATAAGCAGTGATTTTTTGCTAATTAACAGCCACCAAATCCTGCTCTTTGCTGGCACCAGTGAAGGGTCCCCAGCAAGGGTCTAATGGTGAAAAGTGTTCCTTGCCTGGGAACACCTTTACCTGTGAGAGGTCCCTGGATGTGGGAAATGGAGCAAGATAAATTCTTATGGCTTTCTAAAAACCAGGCTCTCTGTTTCCATCAGGATTTCACTCCTGCAGCTCTCATGAATGCACATGATCTCTAGAAAAAATTGGAATTTTAGGTTATTGTGGGAAAACAGAAATGGGGTTTATTCCCATTTTTCCATTTTCTATTAGAAAATGGTTTTTTTTCACAGTTTGTAAATGCTTCCATAAAATGAGCATGCAGAAATATAAATCAGGCTGTGCATGTAGGTAATTTTTGGGGTGATTTTGCTTATTTATGTGGTTGATTTTGTAAACAGAAGTCAGGTTTTTTTCAGATCTTTGTGGTAGGCAATGCTTTTGACCCAAAGGAAACAAAAGACTTTCTGTTTTGGTTCTGTGATTCCTGCCTTCTCTGAATCAAAGGAGATGGGGACACACAAGAGTTGTTGCTATCAAAAGGAAATAATTAAAGCATCCACAGCGCCCAGCACTTCAGATCTTAAACCATTCTCCCCACTTTACCCCTACCTGGGAGAACTTTAAACAGCACACCCAGCTTCTGTGAGGAACCCAGATTTTTATTTTTTTTCCTTTTTATCGTTAATGTCAAACAAACATTTATTTCAGGTGCAAAGCCTCGGGATATGTTAGTGGAAACAGTGGCACTGCTGTTCTATTGCTTACTGCCCACTAAGTGGGTGGGAAAAGGGTACCGTGACCCTTTTACCCTTCCCACCAGTCTCCCTAACAGCTTTGGCCTTCGGGTCAGCTCAATTTCCCCTCCACTGAGTGGCCATTACCGAGCGAGGATGTGATAAATGCTTTTTGGAGGGGCCGGCAGCGAGCGCTGGGAAGGAGGGAGCGGGTCCAGCTCGGCACAGCCCGGCTGCCGAGCTCCGCCTGTTCCCTAGCAACACGGCCGACATCGCCAAAAAATGAATAGACCCACAAACAAAAATGAAAAGGAGATAAAAAAGAGTAAAAGTCTATGGGGCTCAAAGGTTAATATTCCTCTATCTAATAACTTAGTTTCAGAAAATTGCATTTTAACCTTTTCCGAGCATCCGGGAGAGAGATTTCTTTGAAATTAAATTAGATCACATTTGTATGAAATGGGGGGCGCGAAATTAAATGCAGAATTTATTATTTTTTCCATCTTCCTACCCGGTATCTCTGCAATTCCTTGTATTTTCTGTTGACTTCCACTGCTCCATTCCCCAGCTGTGTGTAGCCTGCAGCCTGATGTGGAGCTGTTGATGGCTCCACAGTGGAGTGCTCTGGTCTCATCTTGTATTTTATGGAATTTTCTCTTGGACAAACAGAAAACCTTGCCCAGCATGGCATAACCAGACCTACATCCCCTCTGTGTTCTCATCCATCTGGCACCTTTTGGAGAGAAGGAACAGTGAGTGACACCTTAGAGATCGCAAAGCAAAGGCCTGGCAGAAACAGGAACAAGACCTGGAGCTGGTGCTGTGCCCGCCCTCCTCCTGAACAACCCGGGCAGAGTGGTCTAAAACCTAGAATGCAACAGGAACTGCCTGGAAATGGACAAGCCCATGGTAGGGTTGGCTTGGCCTCCCAGGGGTGCCTCCTTTAGTAAATAGTTTTGCTTACTCTGATCTGTTTTCATTTAAACAAACAAAACTCTTTCAGATCAAATAACTTGTGAGGAGCTGAAGTCCATTTCTGTCAACTCCCTCTCTGATCTAAGCAGATGCATCTTTCACCTTGCCTTCCTTCCCCACAGGGAACCATTAGAAATTCCCATTTTATTACATAAGCCTTATTTAAACCTCTGGATCCAAATTCCTGCTCCAGCTCCCGTGGTGTAAATCTGGAGTAACTCCACGTGTTCCTGTGGGGTTATTTTGAGGCTGCAGCAGCGCTGCTGGGGCAGGATCCAGCCCCTGAATTCCTTGGCTGCCAGGGAAATCCGGGGAAAGTGATTGTTCTATTTGTGTCGTGGCTGTTATATTTAACTTCACAACAGAATGCCTTTAAACTTTACTGCCATCTTTAAACCAATGAGCTGTATGGTTAACTAATTTTCCTGTGCACTGTATAATACAGGATCGATAATGCTGTTTCCTCACATAATGTATTTGCTCTCTTCCACTCACTCTCTTCATATATATCGTATAATTACAAATACTGAAATTTATGGGGCATGTAAACCCGTGGTTTAAATACAGGAGATCTCTGCAGTTGGGGTGGTTGCTGTTATTTAGCATATTCCAATCAACATCTCCCACTGGACACAGGGAATCTGTGGGTGCACAGCAGGTGGAATGGTCCCACACTGGGTGTTCTGCTTGGAGAGTCTCCCACCAGCCCCTGAGCCGAGCAGCACAGCAGCTTCTGAGAGGGTGAGGGATGGCAGGAACCACTGGAGGCTTTCCTGGTGCCAGGGGAATGATGCTTCAGAATCCCAGAATGGTTTGAGTCAGGAAAATCCTTGAGGATCATCTCATTCCACCCCGCTTTCATTATCCATGGGTGCTCCAAGCCCCATCCAGCCTGGCCTTGAACACTGCCAGGAGCAGCCACAACTCCTCTTCAACATGATCCTTAAAACCCTGGAAGAGGAACCAGGAGACATCTCCAGGTTCTCCTTTGTTAAGGAAAAAAATGAGTTTGCTGTATCACAGAGGCCATAATTTTATATGACCCTGTTCTAATCCCTCATTACTGGCTGCAGAAGGGGCAATCAGATACTTGGTTCGAACTGTTTCCCTATTTCTTTCTCTGCAATGATACAGACAGTAATGAAAGGGCTAGAGCTAATTAAAAGACAATAATTTCATGAAGGGGTGGTGATGGTGATGAGGCAATAAACTGTGAGAACAAAGCTTGAGGGGTTTTAATGACTCATCAACCCCTTGATGGGAATTTAGCCTTACAATCACTATCCATTTATAATGATCAGTGCTATACCTTCCTTAAGAGCAGGAAAAACACTCTCCTGGTGGTGCCTGTCCCTACTCCCAACACCTTGAGCTCACAGTGTCCCCACCACGTGTCAGAGTGCTCCAGGTATCCTGAGTCATTCATGGCATTTTACACTCCTGCTGTGTCACAGCCCTGAGACATCCAGGTGACAATGCCAGCTCAGTTGTGTCTGGCTGGATACGAGGATGAGGAGCCAGAGCAGTGGCAGGGATGTGATGATGGATGCAGAAGGGGATGTGCTGTACACAGCCAATCCTCCAGGAGAGTCTGGGGGCTCTTCCCTGAGCCCAACTGCAGGATGTGGTTATAGGAGGTTAATTAGGTTAAATTCATCCATGAGAAAAACCATCCATGGTGTGGGGTTGCACCCAGCTGGGGCTCTGGGCACTGGGACTCGGGGTTGTGCCACGTTCCCAACGTGCTGCAGCTTCAGGTTTGCAGGAACAATGGTGGGGGAACCTGCTCGGGTGAGGAAAAAGCAGAGCAAATTCCAGGTGAAATGAAAGCAGCAGGGAGAGAATGGGAAAAAAGCCACGAGCAGAGGTTTTACTCTTATTTTTATTTGGTGAGATGATCCCAAAAACCTGTACAAAAAAATATACAATGAGCTGGTGAAGGAAAAACCCACGTTTTATGATCTCTGTTCTTTTGCAAGCTCTGTTTGGTTCTCTCCCTCCTGAATCCCCTGATGCCTCAAAGACACATTTGTGCAAGGGAAGGAGTATTTCTTTGACCTTGCCATCTCGAAACTGAAAACACAACAACATGTATATTAAGAAAGAAGAAAAGGAATCTCTCCATACCCCCTGAACACACATCTTTCCCCGGAGAAATGACCAGGGGACAGATAAGCCATACTTCATGTGCCATTGGAGGCCCCTGGATACTAATGATTAATAGAACAGAATAGGTTACGTTACTGTCCACAGCAAATCCACCTAAGTGTAATTAACAACTGCTCCTCCTGGCATCGGGCTGCTTCCATCTCTCTTTCCTCTGTCATTCTTCCCTGTTGTTTATGCCTTTTTCTCATTCTTTTTTTTTTTCCCATTCTCTCTTTGTTACCCAGTGCCAACACCTAATGACCAAGTATTTCACACTTACAAACCCTGCTGACCCTTTATTTTTGGGTGTTTTTATTTTCCTCAACCACTGCTTCTCTCTTCTCCTTTTTCCATCATTTCATCACCTTCCTCTTTTCCTTTATTATTTCACCTAGAATGACAAGTATATTTCTCTGTAATTTTTATAGGCACGAGACAGATCTATATTGTGGATTTTGATAGGGAGTAAGAGACTTGTGTCTTGCTGGAATTGTGTTGTGACTTGTGCTTTGTATTATGGCTCTTTAATGCCTCAGAGCCCTCTGATACTGCCCCAGGCTCTGGCAGCCTCTTGGGCCAGCTTTATTTACCAATCTTTCCACCTTTTAAATCAGCACTAAAGGGCAGCCTGGAACTCTGTGCTCAGATCTCTTGGCCCCTGTGAGGTGGTGAGGACTGGAGGAGCCAGAATCTGGGGCAGGGTAATAAAATAAAGATATGTCCTAATGGTAATTCAGGGAGATTTTGGATGGCTGCCTTCCCAAAAGTTTGCTAAAAGCATCCTTCCATATCCATCATGTCAGACACATGGAGGAAAAGGGAGGACCATTCTGGAAAGTCATAATGGAGTTATTTGTATTCTGTTCTGAAAGTGAGATCCCGAGATATAAAGCACAGAAATGCTTCCAGTCCTCATGTTTGCATCAAAGTGAGATCGTTATGTTCACTCCTACTTTCTAATAGTAATTAAGAGAAAGGATCCAAACTGCCCAGAGATTGAGGTGCTTGTGAAACTCAGCTGTGTGTCTGTATCCACCCAGTGCAGCAGCTTGAACGACCAATTATTGCAAATGGCAAACGAATTTACTCCACGTGTCAGAATTTGGAAGGCAGGCTTGTTTAAACTCTGTGTAAGAACTCGACTTTCCTTAATGCATCTTGAGGATTTTATTCCTAGTCAAGCTCTAAGTGGTTGTGCTTATTAAGTTGGTGCAGTCCTCATGCAAATGAAATGTACCTGCCTTGCCTGCACAGACAAAAAGGCCATGAGAGGAAATTAGTGCTCATCCTTGATTATTTCATTAAAGCACATTCTCCTATGTTACAAGGGGGAAAAAACACACCAAAAAATTGCTTCCAAGTGAGTTATTTTGTCTTCATTATCATTCATAATTTGCCTTTGCTATAATTCACATCCCTTCACAAAATAGCAACATATTAGTTGGAGCTTTTAATTAAACCCCCAACACCTGCAGGTGAGAAAACACAGATGGATTCGCTCCTCCATGGAAACACTCGGTTCCATGTGAACTGGCCACAGAGCCAGAGAGAGAATAGGTGTTAAAACAACACTCAGCTGCTCACAGTGCCTCCATTCATTCCTGCAGAAACAAACATACCTGGAGTGTGGCCTCAGCTTAACCCTTTGCTCCCCCTGTGCCAGCCACATCTGCTGCCTCCAGCAGGGCCAGCTTGGGGGCTCAAAATGGCATCCTAAAGCACCTTGGTGCTTAGATGGGAGCTTTGGATTCCTCACCGTGCCAAAAAGGAGATTTTATGGTTCCTAATGTATCTCTCTGTGCTGGATCTCTGACTGGCTTTTCCTTTTGTCCCCCTGCCCTTTCAGAACCATGTGGCAAACTCAAATTGAGAACTTTCTAATCCCATTCTGAGCTGTGGAACACGACACAGAGCAGGATGCAGGAAAAGTGCTCCCTGCTGGGTGCACAGATCCTGTACCTGCATAAACCCTTCCATATTTGGTTTCTATATTCTATAGATTTACCTATAAATGCTATATATATATATATCCATCCCTTCTGGACAGACTCTCTTGCACACTGGTTCCTATTCCCAGCGAGCTCCCAGTTGGGAATACTGAGCTGATGTGGTGCTATCCCATTATATCAACTTTTTTTCCATGACTATTATAATTTCCAATTAAGAACTAAAATTAATGTCTGTATTACTGAGGGATTTGGGGGAGCAGATGAGAACAAAGTTTTATTTTAGGCAAGTGAAGCCTAAAATGGTAAAATGTTAATTGTCCATATTGGACACATAACATTTTGCCTTGTTAAAACTGATATAATTTATTTTTCTGTTTAAACTATTTTAATGATTTTAGCAAAGGATGGGGAATATAAGGAGAAGGACATTTTTATGTGCTCCAGAAGGAAATATTGTGAACTGAGCACTGTTTGAGTTGCAAAATCAAACATCTGAAGAATAACCAGCAGCAGGAATTCCCTGGGAGTTTTTCCATGTAGTCTAACAGGATTTAAAACAAGACAAGTATTTCACATGTTATGGGTGAACTTTAAACTTGCTGTATAACAAAAGGCCAATTAAAAGTGGACTTGTACTACACTGAGAAAACAACTTCTTCTCCATATTCTTTAAGTTATATTTGAATTATGGCTGACACATTTAATGGTAATTTTTAATGTAAAAATGGTGAAAATATCGTAGCATTGCCCTTCCTGCATGTTGCCAAAGACAAGCTCTGGGCATGGTGCCCCCTCTAAGGGTCAGCAGGAAGAGGAGATGGGGAGGAAGGAGGTTGGGCCTGGTGAATCACAGGGCTGGAGACTCTGGGTGAGGCACAGAACCAGTTGTGTTTGCCCTGGGCAAAGGGACAGGGCCAGGCTAGGGCTGAAAGCTGATGTTTGTGTTCAGTGTTTTAGTGTGAAAGGCTGGTCAAAGGGAGGGATTTGGGGGAATTGAGCAGCAGTATCTGTCAGAGTCCAGGCTTAAAGGATGGGTTTCTTTCTACCTGAGCTTCAGAGCCCCAACTCAGCCCCCAGTGGTGGAAGCCTACGAGGTTTCTTTGGAAGAAAAGACATTTCACTCCTTTGAAGTTAGGTGACAACAGAGCAATTAGAGCTCTTTACTCAAGGACTTGAACTCAATCCCTCTCAAACCCTTGGATTCTGTCCTGAACCTCTGCCTGGACGGCAGTTTTCCATCCTGGATCTCAAACTGAGTAGTTTCTCGTGTTCATCAAAGGACAATTATAGCTCACTGGGTTCAACACATGAACACGTGGGTGCCACTCTGCGGAGAACTCCTCACCTGGCTGAGCCACAGACCAACACCCCGGGCATGCTCAAGCATGAGAGTGTCACAAAACAGCCTTCAGGTGCTCCAAACCAGCACAGCTCCCTCAGAGCTCTGCTGATCAGTTCATATTTCACCCTGATCATCCTCCCCTCCTGTCCCCTCTGAACACTGTGATCTTTCTCTCACACCCAAATTTCCCCACGGTGGCGGTACATTAAATTACTGACGTTGACACTTCCTCTCTCTATCCTGTTATGAACTTGCTTTTCCCTGATTCCATCACAACCTTCTCATTAGGTGCTGAGAGATGATGTTTGGTGTCTGAGAACGTTAATGAGACAGGTTGAGCTCCTTCAAACAAGCGCATGAAGGAGGGGGAAATGAGGTGTGAATCCAGGCTGAAATTCGGGCTGCTGGAGGAACTGACACATTCACTACCCAGTTACCAACAAAAGGGGGGGAAAAAATTGTCTTCCAAGCGTGGATTTGTCATTTTTTATTCACTTTTCTAGTTAATTACAAAAAGCTTCCACGGGAAGGACTTCCAGGAGAGGATGGTTGTGTTTGAGCTGTGCTGGGCGGAAGCGGTGCTCGGAGTGAACTCTGGCCTGCTCACTCTATTTAGCAAGCTCTGAGATGTGTAAGTACATTATCTGCAAGGCTGCTAAAGAGCGCTTAGGGAGGATTTGTGGGTCTGTGGGAAGGACAAAGAAAAATGTTTTCTAATAAATTATTCACAGCCTCACAATCCCTTTTGGGCAGATTGTTGCTCTGTTTGCCCCAGCGCTTCCCGGCTTCTCTCTCGGCGTTCACACGCAGAGTTTCTCACCTCCAGAGAGCAGCAGAGATCTCAGGCAGGCTGCTGCAGCTAATGGTGGCAATTAATAACTTGTCATAATCCCGAGGATGAAAGGGAGGGCTCGCCATCAGCAGTCAGGTCATGGCGCTTCTCTAAAGCAAATGAGGTGCAGGTGTTGTCCAGATTTAAAGCTCTGCTCCGCTGTCAGTGCACTGCGGTGCCAAGCCCCAGCCACAGCATCACCCTACAGGTCCATAAGTTACTGCAGGAGTTTTCATGCTCCAGGTGCACACGCATTTTCCAGCCTTCCCCCCCCTGCACCGCTGTTCATTAGCGGCGGAGAGGAATCCTCGGAACGTTTCAATAAATCATAACCCGGCACAGTTCATTCCAAACCTGTAATTGCGGCGTGCCCGGCTCTGTGCACACACCAGGCAGAGCAGGGAAGCTTGATTTTGCATTTGTAAACAGAAATGCGTTTGGAAGGGGACGTGTTATCTTTGTCTTTTAATTGAACGTTGTGGATAAATGGCTTGGCTACCTCACAGTGGCTCAGGTCCATGTTCTCTGCTCAAGCTTGAGGAAATGAAACCTCATTATGCCTTGGGTTAAACAACAAACTGGAGAATCACTTCCTTCCTAGACAGCTCCTTTGGCTTCTCCTTTTTCCGTTGCTGTGGGTCAGTTCTGCTTGAAATGAACCAAGTTTACAAACCTCTGCTGGTTTGTACACTCCTATTATGCAGACTAGGTTATGCATTTGTAACTGTCACGCGAGTCAGGGTGATCCAGCATTCTCATCTGACCCTGTTCATTTAAATGGGTGCGTCTTGTTGACATTGATTCATGTTATAACTTATATCGATGCATTATCATCCCTTTGTGTCACCCCACTGGTTATTTCTACTCAAATGTTGTGAATAAATGCTGGCAATAATGGCCTGTAGGATTTGGAGCTGTTTTAAGGGATGTGGAGCCCACCTGAAGTCCCGGATCGGTGCCTCGTGCTGGCTTTTCCTCTGGAAGACAATTAACATGCAAAGTATCCCATTCCCGTGCATTTGCATGGCAAAGTGTCTCCTGGCTTATTAATAATTTGGGGCTGTGCATTCCAAATGTATATTGCACTCAACTAAAGGGATAAGTAAACACCATTATGCATGCATGTAGGTCTTTATCAAGGTGTGGTTGATAATGTTTTAAAGCAGAACTATTTCTCATGAAAATAGCTCCTCTTAATAGCCTCTGTCTCTCTATTGTGCTTCTTAGTGAAACATAAATCACTAATATGTTTTCAGCTGCAAACTACTCTCTTTTTCCATTGTATTCACAGATTTAGTGGCATTTCAAATAGATAAACACAAGCAACATCTATCAACACTACAAAAAGGGGGCCTTAATCAAAGCTCCAGGTCCCAGGTCTCAGCATCTCCATTTACCTTGAGATAAATCCATTGGTGTGACCACCACTGCACAGGGTGACAAATCACCCCAGTCAGCTGAGCAGTGCAAGGGCTTATTGGCCTTTCTTTAAGTGGTCTTACCCTTCAATGAAAAGGATGGTGCTTGTCAAGCAGGGCCAGATTAAAGTTAGACAAAAAGAAATGATCTGTTATTAGAAAACTCCGATTGAGAATCGCAAAACAGGAAAGAAATATGAATAAGAATTTACAGTGAGGATGCTGCCCCCACCTTTCCTCATCCTCCCCCAAGCAGAAATTAACTTTAATTACTTTCCCAGCTTAGCACATGATGAATGTCAAGACAACGAGGCATTAACATTAAATAAATATGTGGCTCTGGGGATGTGCCTGGTGGAGCAGAGGACAAGGGCAGCCTGTGCCTGGTGGGGCCTGGGCTGGAGAGCATCCCTGGAGTGCTTCCTGCAGGGCTGGCAGGGCTGGATCCCCAGCAGGGAATGGCTCTGGAGAGATCCATGGCATCACCTGGTGGGAGCAGCCCTGTCTGAGCATGGATCTGGAACTGGGGGAACTGGGATTCAGAGGGAGAGAGTGACAGAGCCATGGGCAGAGTCATGGCCTGGTCAGTCAAGGGCCTGTTGGTGCCAGGGGCAGCTTGGAAAAGCTCCTGATGCTTCCAGGAGCACATTCCCACCTTGTTTGCAATGGCACAACTGCAGAAGCACCACAATCTCCTGTCCACGTTGGCCTTTAGTATTTTAGTTCACATAGTTCCTAAAAAGAAACCTGAGGTTAAAAAAACCCACATGCAGACAAGCTAAAGCCTCCTAAATGTCATTAAATTATCTCAATAAATAATGGGCAAATTCTTCCCTCAAAGAGTACCCAAAGCCTCTGCCTTGTGTTCTGGCGAGCCACACAAATCTAAGATTGTGTTTTAAAGTCTCTCCAAAAAATCCTACTTTAGAAAAGGAAATGACTGAACAGGCAGCAACTGAAAAATTTCAGAGCAAACCTACTTGGAAAACTGAGCAAATATTTGCCCATCCAATCAGTTTGTTTGCTAAAGAAATTCACAGTGAGGGACTAGTGAGGTAGTGAGAGGAAAAAGAAGGAAATTATCCATGTTTAGTTTTTTCCATAGGGCCAATGTATATGGTCATGGATTTTTGGTTTTTTTATTTCCCATACCATTGAGATTCATGCATTTAAAATGCACTTGGCTTCTCGTGACTTGATAGACCACTATAGAAAGATTAATTTTCTGTAATCATTTGATTTGATAAATGTCTACACAGCCCAGCACAAGTTTATTTTCTACTTATCCCGATCCTGAAATTAGTTGCTAAGGGTACTCCAGGGAAGCACTTCCATAATTACAAATAGGGCCTGACAAGACACATTTCCAATTGCAGTAATGTAAAATGGTTATATTTCACCTCAGAACAGAAAATGCACTGCTAGGGACACACAAAGGAAGTGTGTGCAGCTTCCCTGTGCTTCAATAGACATGGCCTTGCCTGGCAGAAATGTCAATAGTGTCTGTTCTTCATGAATTATTTTATATTCAAAGGTGTAGACAGTAAGATACAGAGAAATTAAGGGACTTGCATAAGAAGACAGCAGAAGCAAACAGTAGAGGTAGGGAAAGGTCAAAGCTTCCCAGCTCCTTAAATGGAGAGAAAATTGTGCTCTGCCAATTTGTGAAGTAATCCAAAATAAATGTTTGGATTGGTACCTCCAGAGCTGTATCCAAACCCCAGTGAAACCATGGGGGTGAAAGGCTGGGTTTGGGATTCCTTTATTGGTGAAATTATCCTCACTTACAGCAGCAGCTTTGTACCTCAGCATTAGGAGAAGGTGCTGGGGCTGCAGCTCCAGGTGACCTCTGAGGAGACCTCTGAGGTGTCAGCAGGGCTGTGACACAGCCCTGGTGCAGCAGCACAGGAAAATACACAGGAAAATGCCATTTCTAAGCCTTTCAGGCTGTAAAGTGCTTTGAAGAGGCACAGAACATCCTGGAGGTGGAGAATTATTGGCCACAGTCCTTCGGTGAGGCCAAGCAGCAGGAACAGATGGATTGAAGCCACTTTGTCCTTCCTTGTGCCAGCACCTTGGGCCAGTGGGACACCTCCAGCTGCAGCAGGGAGGAGCCCAGAGCTCTGCTCTGGAGCACTGTTTGCTGCAGAGACTTTGCTCTTTTATGAGGCACCTCTACCAAAAGGCACAGCACAGGCAATTAAAAAGTGTCATCCCTAACTGCCTTTTAATGCAGTCCCACTTATTGTGGTAGTCCAGATAGAATAAAATGTCTATTTAAAGATACCAGTTGTATAGATATAAAATATCAAGTAATGCTCACAAGTTAGGGGAACATAATAATTATCTGATAAAATGTCTAATATACATAGGCATAGCCTTAAACTGCCATGGTGATTGCACAGTAATTTAATATAAATTGATTAAGTACATTTTTACTGATGCTTAAAGACTAGTCATAGCATGGGAAATGATGTTTTGTTATCAGCTGTTACTAAATGCACAGGATTTGCTGGAATAAATCCAAGTGTTGGCTTTAAGGCACAATATTGAAACAGTTTCCAGTTGCTGTTCCTGCACTCCAGGCTGAATAAATTCACCAAACACCACACAGGGACTTCACAAGTCCAGGGGGTTCTGTCACCCACAAGGACACCAAGGTACAGCACAACAGCAGAGTTGTCCCAGCCTTTAGAAGAAGAAAACCAGCACAAACAGAGGAGAATCCTCACATTCCTCATGCAGGAAAAAAATCTTTTGCCTGGTGGGTGATTAAAGGCAGCATCTCATTTGAGGCAGAGATACTGAAATAAAGATCACTTCAATTTACACCTCCCAGTTGCTAAGAAATTCCTTCTTGCTCTGCAAATAAGGACCCTCTGGCCAAGCAGAACCTGCTAGATCATTAGGTTATTTTCTATTACGAAAATGGCATGAATATTATTAAAATGTAACTATAAATATTTATGCTGATAGAAACCCCACTGTTGTTGCTATTATTTTTGTTGTAATGCCTTAGAAGAGATGCCAGGTAATGGCAGGATTCAAGAGGTCACTGGAGGTAAAGAGGGGAATTTTTCTGGAGTTATCATTGCTGAATACAAACTGCCAGGGAAAGTACAGGGATTTTTTTCACATCTGAAAAGTCACTATTTCTCTTTTAAGAAGAGAACATATTCTCTTTTAAATCTTTAAAGATCATCTGTTCTGCAGTGCCTGCAAATCATTACAGTTTCATACTGGTTTGCCAAGCAGAGAGCTCAGCTATCCATTTTCCTGCTGAGCTCTTCCCATCCTGGCTCAAACCCTCACCTTCCCTGCCTTGCTCACCCCAACCTCTGTGCAATACAGAGGAGCAAAAGTGCAATTTGGAAGTACTGATGTAAAACAAAGTGACAATAATTGCAAATCTTGTGTTCTGAGTTTGAGTCAACAGCCCTTTCTGATCTGAATGTGAAGAAGGGGAGATTTTGGCAGACAAAGTCCCCCACAAAACATGAACCATGGAGAAATGCTCAAAAAATCAGCCCAAGGTTTCTGAACTATTGAAGGAATTCTTACTTCAAAGACAGACTCAGAAATTAGCAAAGCTGGGTAGATGGAGTAACTCAGGGGGTTTTATGTTTCTGGGCAAAATAAATATTCATTCTTTATAGAAATCCTAAAGTAGGACGTTTTCTCTGAATGTTGACTTTCTTTATAGAAATCCCAAAGAAGGGCATTTTCTCTGAATGTTGACTTTCTTTACAGAAATCCCAAAGAAGGACATTTTCTCTGAATGTTGACTCTTCAGTTTTGCCAAATTGCTTTAAAATGCAATTAAGAACTTTTGGCAGTTACAGGAACAAAACCTAATTAGTTCAAACAAAAAGTACTTGCATGGCCTCTGAGTCAAACCCATAATTTTAAACAATACAAGATATATTACAACTGTACAGTTGGGGCTCTCTGTAAGACTAGAGTGAGCAAAAGCACTTTCCAAGGTCTTTTGTCAAATAATCAAATCTGAGAGACCAGAGTCACAAATACCCATTTGGTATTGAACATGAGACACCTCAGGGAGACTTTTGGGGCCTTTCACTGTCTAAGATTTTTTGATTCTTGCTCTGTGAAATGTGGGTTAAACTCTCACCTCAGTAATTTTTGAGTCACTAATTCACGTATGTAAAGTGCTCTGATCTTAAAAGTATTTCCCAACTAAAAAGAATCCATGAAAACACACGGTTGGGTAGCAAAATGCTGTATTACAAATAGGAGTGTGTGGACAATTTCATAGTTAAGTCATATTTTTATTAAACCTGGTAAATTCTTTTTTTTAGACCTGAATTTCAATTTCTCCCCGATCAGAATGGACAGCTCCTGATTTTCCTCCCTCCTTTGCTGGCTGTTCGAATGGGTTGGAATTTTATCAGCAGGTTATTCCAGCTGCTGTCGTAAACCACAAGTTGCCAACAAACTCTTGAGTCCAGAATTTCTTACTCTTAAAATTCCTTTATTCGGTCGTGTCCCATCCAAGCGGAGCAGCCGAGTCACGGCTTTTTGTGCTCTTTGCAATGGGAGCAGAGACACTTCAGGGCCATCAATGCAGTTTTTAACCCGGCTCGCAGTAGTTCTGGAGATATTTGGCTCATTAAAAGGCAGCGGACACGAGTAAAAACCTCTCGCACTTCATTAGCAGGAAAGATTTGCTTTTATCTGCTAAATCACACAATTTATAGAAACCGCGCGGGAGGTGGGGAAACTGAGTCAGCAAAAACCCAGCGAGGAGCCAAAGCCGAGGAATGGCCAAACTTCTGTGAGCTCAGTGCAAACTTGTTTTATTGAATTTTACTTTTATATGCCGTATTAACATCTCATTTGCATACAGATTGCGCTCCATCTTTGCTCGCAAAGCGCTCCGTCAGCAATTCTCCTGCGCAGCCGAGGAGTGGCACGGCAGCGTTTCAACATTCCTGGGAAATTCTAAAGCAAGGTGCAGGAGCTTTTGGTCAATCTGCTTCCTCGCTTATCAGATATATTTATGTTTCCCTTCCCAGTACAGCCATGGCTGGGGGGTGATTTTATTTCTTTTTTTTAATTATTGGAATGCTCCGGTTACTCCGGGGCAGCTCAGGAAATCCAGCACTCCTCACCCCAGATTTCCCTGCTCCTGCAAATCTCCTTGTGGGAGCAACAGCGCAGGAACAGCTCTGCCAGGGCAGAGTTTGGCCATAGCCTTCTATTTACTGGAGGAGCTGAACACTTTATTTCTTATTGCTGTTTCCAGTGGTAGATTTGCGTTAGAGCCACGCAGAGAGCCCAGAGTGCTGAGCAGAATGAAATGTAAATACATCCAGCACAAGCACTGGAGCAGCTGGATGTGATCCATTACCATAACACACATTTTTCTCCATGTACACAGATAATTCCCAGCTGCCCTGATTTTTTTTTTTTTCAACAATCAGCTCTTCATTGATGAGTTCTAATAATTCTATTTGGAGGCTAAGGAAATAAATAGACCTCCCAGGCATTAAAGCACACGGCAGAAATGACAGTGTGGTATTAACAGTTGGTATCTGCCATGCTGGAATAATAGAGATGAGAGTGGTAGGGCATAAATATATAAATACATAAATACAAACAGCGAATACCACTTGGCAGCTATTGATGGTGTAACTGCCTTTATGTGGTCATGTAGAGATTTTTTTTTTGTGAAAACAAGGAAAAAATTAAATTTTAGGTGTTGTAATTAGTGCTGGCAGGCAGCAATGCAAGCCATCACCTTTTGTATTCACTAAGTGGATAAAGCAAATAATGTGGACATGCTGAGGAAGTTTCAGAGCTGCATCCCCCAAATCTGAGCCCCTGGAGGTTGCGCCGGGCCCTGTACTTGGGATTTGGTTTTGTTAAATACACCCAGGCTTGGCTGCCGGCCAGAGCCGCGCTATTGTCCCGCCGCTGTGGCAGCAGCGCTTCAGACACAGGATAACAACCAACTGCTAATGGCACTAATTAGGAGCCGTGCGGCTGATTTATACCTTTTGTCACTGTACAAGCAGTGGAAGTGCTGAGGTTTGCAAGGATAACAATTATTGGTTCTGCTGATGATTCTTTCATCAAAGGCAGACATCTGATTTTTAACTGCCAGGATTCAGAACTGGGCTCAGGGAAAACATTCCAGTGAGTGCAACCAACGATCCAAACATTTGCTCTTAATTCAGCTTTGAAAATAAATCCACAAGCAAAAAAATTACAAAGTGGAGTGGTTGTGTGGCAGATTGAAACTCCAAGTTGATGATTATTTACATTATCTAAAGGTATATGTGATGTTATTTATATACTATATAATTTTTCTTTCAGGGACAGAAGTACAACTGTTAATAGCAATAAGTGCTTCTTATGTTAGTATCTCAAATATTGGTGAATGAAGTCTCTTTGTACTCTCAGCAGAGTTAATGGGAAGCAGCTGATAATATCGTCAACACGAATTCCTACTCAGATTATCCCCAAATTCTGTAGTTATTGGAACTATAGCACACGTTCCTCTCAGCCAACCAGTTGTTTATTCTGAATTAGGGCTGTGCATAACAAGTCTGAGAGAGCATTGGCACTGCCTGGTTTGGCACAGCTGGGATTAGAATTCTGATTTTCCTCTTTCCTAAGATCTGAATTTTGCCACTTCATGCTTGGAAGTGTCAGTGTGTGTCCCCTGTGCTGGTCAGGAGCTTCCCCTGCGTGTGCTCCTGACAAACACCTCCCTCTGGAACAGCTTTATAACTGTGGGAGAGAAGGAAAACACATCCACAGCTAAAACATATCCTAAACACACCTGCCTTGGCCAAAAGATGAAAATCCCTCAGCCTCCAGTTTCTTGTCCTGTACTGTTTGTGTGCAAGCTCCATTTGGAGGCGAGGCAGGATGACCTCCAGGAAAAGAGCAGGATGTGTTTGAGAAAAGGCAGGAAATGTGATAGTCTGGAAGCTTGGAGTACAAGATCCAATCTCTCCATGGATGGCAAGAGCATGTCAGACATAATGGAATATTAAGAGAAGGAACCTATTGCAGGCTCAGGGGACTCGAGTGAGGTAGCATTAAAAACTTTACTGCTATCAAATCTCGGGGAGCTGGAGATAATTTTGCTTTAGAGGAGCGTGGCTGCTGGTGTGGTTAAAAATGCTATCGAAAAATCCACTCAGGAGGAATCCCTCAATAAAACAGAAACAATTGGGGCTGCATTGGAAGTTCCTGCTAAGGAAAACATCATTTGGCAGAGGAGATTGGAGAGGCTGCAGAGTGACAGCACAAGTGGAGTTTCAGGACTGCAAGCGGGAGCTGAGGGAAATGGTGGAAAGACTATTGAGACTTTATTAACTGCTGCATTGGGGATCAGAAAAAGTGCTCCCCACAGAGAGAGAGAGAAAAAGCCTTTCCCAGAGCACTGAAACATTTGGCATCAGCTGCTGTGCTCAGGAGAGGAATGAAAACCATTCTTTTTTTACCTGAAAACCAGCAAATTGCACTCACAGAGCAGGTAACCAACAACAAAAAGACATTTCCTGCTGGAAAATGTTTTCATACAGGAGGTTTTATGATCCAAGAAAATTGTGACGTGGACAAGTGTCAGAGAAACTGAAAATTGGGTCATCTATAAATTGTTAAAAGCTGCCTCCTGGTTGATTGCTGGGTAGCTAATGACACCACATTCCCTGACTCCCCCTGGATCCTGGCATTCAGCCACCAGCCTTAGTTAACCCTTCATCCAGCACATCTTCCTCACTAAGGGCAAGGGGGAAAAATCAGTATATTTAGAAGAAAATAGAAATATTTGGATATATTTGGATTTTTTTTGCTAAGTTAATACATGACTGAAGACACAAATGACTGTCTTTCTATCCTCAAAAAATTGGCACTGACTGGCCACTTCTGTTAAAGGACTGGAATGTGTAGCAGTGGAATTTCTCTTTTTATTTGTTTGGTTTTTATTTTAATTGGGGCATTTCTCAGGCTACAAAATACCCCAAAATGGGGTAAATAAGGCTGAACAGGCATCCCTGAGAGCAGCCAGTGGGGAGAGAAACACTCAGTGGTGGGAGGCAGTGAGGGAATTGGGAAGGAAAACCTGAGTTTTCCAAAAACTTTTTTAACCTCTTGAATGAGATCTCTTCTCTTTGAAAGCAGCAAAGTTGCTGCTGGCACAGTGGGGTCTGGGGGATTTCTGTGGTTTGCACTTCTCTGAGGTGTTGCTGCTCCTGGAGATCCCAATCCCTTCCTTGGCTCTGTCTGGGAGGGGTTTGGGGCTGTCCCCAAACACCCCTGGGGTCCCCAGAGTCCTTGGTGGCCTCCTTTCCTCAAGGCTGAGCCGCCCTAAGAGCTGTGTGTGCCTCATGGATGTCTCCTTCCATGTCTCATCCAGAGGAGATTCCCATTTTTTGGGCACTGGGGAAGCTGCTGACAGGGCAGCAAATGGTAGAAATTCCACATTTTTAGATTCATTCTTCATCTCATCTACTGTCCTCAAAGTCTTACTGTGAGTAAAGGACAAATATCCTTGTCCTGTGCCTAGAACCAAGAATTCTGCTCTTTCAAGGTATTTTCTTTGAATTTTAGCAGGTAGAAGGGTCTTCCATTACTTCACATCGAAGATAAAGGTAAGGAAAGAGTAGGATTTTTATCAAAATCCTCCTTCAAAGCAACCCTGGCCCTTTTGTGCTCCAGCTGTGAGATCCATAACATGAAGTATAAGCAGGGGACCCCATAACAGCTGTCACAGCATCTGAAGACTTTCCTTCCTCCAAAGAAACCTACTCCGGTTTGGAAACATAAAAAAACCCAGAAAGGCAATTTTAGCAAAAAGAAAAGTCCTTTAATGAATTGCAAATAGACTCTAAAGGAGCCCAGAAAAAACCTGATGGGGTGAAGAAAGTACATAAAAATCCCCTGTGCATTCCCTGTTTATAAATCAAGCTCTCACCCACCACGCTTGGAAGAGACATCCAAAGGAACACATGAAATTACACAAAAGGTCAGGGAATGTAAAATACTGAACAGGCTGTTATGGGATCATCCTTAATCTTCTCCACCACCTAAAAACTTGTGGGGAGGGGTAAATTAGACTAAATGAATTGAGGAAGCCAATGAGAATTTTTGGATTATAAAGCCAAAATCAGGGGACATTTTGTTCATTTGAAAGCTCTGGTGCTCGCTGGAAATTCTGTCCAGTTACTGAAGACATTTGGGAAAGTCGATTTTCTGTTTAACTTTTCTTGATGTACTATTGACTTTAAAAAACCCCAACAAAGTTTAGAAGTGTTTATGACATTATTTAATAGTCAGAACTGCTAATTTGGTTGTTGCACAGCTCCTTTGGGGTGGTGTTAGCACTGGTTTAGGGTCACAAATCCCATTTTATTGCTGCATCCTGCCTACTCCAGGTAACAGCTGAGGTAGAGGATTCTCAAATCAGAAGTTAAATGAAGATATCCCATTCTGGCAGAACACTTTATTTTATTTCTCTCTGTTTAGGCACAATAAAATAGGGTTTGATCTCCAGCTCTGAGCACTCACTGAGTTGTTCTTCCCACAGGGAGTAGAGGAGTTGTAGAGGAGGTTCCCTCTTCCTCTCTGCTTTGTTTTCTCTTTGTGACCTCTCTTGTCATCACTAAAAAGAAATTCTTCATTTGAGCTTATGGACCCTGGGTACAGTTGTAGAGAATGAGGAGTTTGAGGGTCTTATGTGGAATTGCTGGAATTAGAGTCTTTGGGAGTTTACACTTGGTTTTGGCTTTATCAGAATTTTCCTTGGGGTCATGTCTCCTGGGTAACAAACCCACACCACCTCTGGTTTTGAAACCTCCAACTAAATTTTTTTTAATATTTTGCACGTATATTTTTTTATAGGAGAGAAAATAAAAATTACCCCTTTCATCCCAATCCACCTTTTTTTTTGTGAGCTAGGTAAGGGTCAGATTTCCTTAGTTCCCTGTGTCTAAATGTAACATTTCTTGGCTGTTCTGTCACTTTATGATCACTGGAATGAATAATGCTCTAAAAACCATGGAATCAAAACTGTCCCATTACAGTTTAAAGCATCATCCCTAGGGTTGTGACAAGGTGGGAGGTGTTGCATGCCAGGAAACAGAAGTACCTAAAAAAGAAACCCTCTTCTGTTTGAAACCTGGAGAATTCAAAGAGACTCGAGATTGAGCATCCTCATCTTATGATGGTGAATTCAGCAAAATCATGATTTTAATCTAAAATTTGTTGCTTAGATGCATCCTTCCACCAGATTTCTCCTTCTTAGAAATCTCTTTAATTCGTCTGTTATTTATCTTATTTTTCTTATTTTAAAAATTGACCAAACCAGCTCAAAAGGAAACTCTTGATTGGTTGTGCTAATGATAAGATGAGCCCAGACTGGGCCCTGAATTCCCCTCCAAGGCTTTTCCTCCCTCCAGCTCCCTCTCCAGTGCCCCAGTGTCCCTGCAGAGTGTGACAAGTGTTCCCAGCCAGTCCTACAGCAGCACAGTTCAAAATGCACATGCAGGACAGGGCTGGCTGGCCCAAGAATATGCCCAAGATATTTTAATTGGGATTTCCCCCAAGGAATTGCTTATCCATGCACATTTTTATTGAGACAGGTGTTGTTTGTGGGTGTGTTTTTATCCATCTGCATGCACAGCCATGGATTTGCTCTGTGGGTGTCACAAGTTCTGCACTTAGTGCTGGGAGCTTTCCATATTTTTTCTCTGGGAACATGCTGTGATAGCTCCAGTATTTCAAAGAGCATGCAATCCAAAATCTGTCAGGAGGAAATATTTCTTTAAGGAAGAAAATGTGTTTTTTGTTAACTTTCTCAATCTCTCATCCATTCAGCTTGGTGCTGAATGTATGTCCAAGCTGCTGCTGGGCTTGGGGTGGGTCTTTTGTTCATTCCACCTTTTAAAACAAGAATTAACAAGAGGGATGCCAAAGTTTGAATCTCCATGTGAGGCTCCTTCCCCAAAAATAAAGTTTTAAAAGTTGCAGATAGACAACTGATTTATAGCCATCCTTAATGAGTCACCATTGGCCTTGCAAGGAAACAATATTTATTGTTTTGTCCTATCAGTCTGGAGTGATCCTGCATGCCACAGGAAGACACTGGGGAGAAGAATCCATGCCATTTCTATGGCATCAAAGCCTCCTGGGGCTTTCCAGGTGACTGAATTCAGATTTGTTGTTGGTGAACTTGGCTCCCGGTGACCTATTTAATTCTAAATTAGCATCTCTATTGCAATGCTTAGCTCTTCCCAAACATACACTAATTTGGTCTCACACCACCCCTCGAACAGGAAACGGGGATAATGAGGTGTGGGATCTTTTCTCTTGCCTTTTAACTGTACCGTTATTAATGCCTGCGCTGTTCTGGGCTCATAGAACAAAAGAAGACAAAGCCCATCAGTTTATTGGAGAGAAATGCAGCTGAGAGCAGCCCTGTCCCAGCCTTCTCTGAGCAGACAAACCCAACTGAACAAAATCATCCACCATCACCAATAAACAACAATCAACTGATTCTTCTCACCAGCTCTGTGCAGTTCATTTTCCTTGAAACAAATTTGGATCCGTTTTATAAAACCTCTGCTGGTCGCCACCTTCTGCAGCTTAAAACAAAAAGTTTCTAAAGTGAACTTAAACCTGTGCTGAATTTATGGAGTATATCCACATTTTATCTGACAGTGGTTGGCAGCCCATCTGTGGCTGACTCCAGAATTCTCCTGTGCATCTTGTATGCACAATGAAATATCTGTAGTATTTCCAGATCAAAAAACTCAATCATTAATTAATAACAGATGATGAACTGTGAGAAGTGTTAAAGATGGATAATTGCTTCCAGTCAAAACAAGTTTTGTGACACCTTGATTTTAAAATATCAGTTAACTTACAAAAAAATTAAATCTTTTTGGTGTGTCCTAATCCCTTTGGTAAGTTCAAAGTATAATTTTTCCATGTTCTCTTTATCTTCATTCCTGTTTAAAATTTTGAATACCATTAAGGTCATACTTCAATCCAAGAGAGGCTTGGATCTCCATTTTCCCCTCTCTGACTTCTTAGAGGAGCAGCAGGTGCTATAAAATATTCTGTGCCATTCTAACTAATCACCCCTCTGGCATTCTGAGCAAATGCAGGTTAATGGTGAATCTTTTAATATTTCTATTAATTACCTATATTATCCTAATAACTCTATTGTCAATTTTTCATGGCTAGGTAATGACCAGAGCTGGGTTAGCTGTTCATAACTAAATGAAAGCAGGGATTTTTGTTTGGTTGTGTATTTCCTGCTTGTAAAGCCTAATTCCTACAAACTTATTTGTTACATGAAATGAATTTAGGGATGTTCTGTGATTGAGCAGAGGCAAATTCATCACTGCTGCTTTGGACAGGGGCATCTACACAGAGTGTGGGAAAGGGCTGTTGCAGGTCTGTGCTTACAAGAATTAAAATTTGAAGTAGTTTTCAACCAGACCATTTTATTAAACACGACAGGTGTATGGATGGAAATGAGAGCACAGCTGGAATATTGGAGTTTTTAGGGAGCCACTGTGTATTTCCTTAAGTCCACAAATTGAATTCAGAGGAAGATCTCCGGAAAGGCTTCACATTTAAGCACTACAGAGATGGAATAATTCAATCAGCCACAGCAATTCTTATTTTAATAAAGTTGCCTGTTTGGAGTGGCAGGGAAGGGCTCCTGCCACCATTGTCCGTGTGTGTTCTGGTGCCTCCCACCGTAACGAGCTGCAAACAGAACCGCAGCCAATTCAACAGGACCTGCGGCTTGATGAGCCCACAGAAAGATCTGAACATAAGGATTGTTTCACAGAACCTGGGCAGCAATGAAGCTGAAAATATCGATTCATGAATTCCCTGGCAAGATGAGAGAAACTCTGCGATCGTTCTCGAGAAGCTGATGAACGTTTGCAGCCCCAAATACGATTCGCTAATGGGCGTGTTTGTATGGAAAGGTAAAGATACTGAGAGGTTTCAATGTGGCAGCGTGTGAATAAACAGAGGAAAATATCCTTAAGGAAACACTGATAGGAATATTTTAAAGGAGGAATCTTAGGAAAAATCACGACACTTGGTTTGAGTTTGAAAAAGCCAGTGCAGCTGTCAGCACAGCCCAGGGGAGTGCGGAGTTACCCTGGGAATGTGCTGAAAGACTGATGCAAGGAGAGCTGCAGGAACTCCCAGGTGTGAAAGGAAGGCTGTTAAAATGCCTTTTTTCCCCCCGAATTTAATTTCTCAGCCAGAAATGTACCAGGTAGATGAGGCAAAACAAAACCGGGAGGCTGGCAGGAGTGCGAGGCAGCGCTGCTGGGAGCTCGGTGTGGATGTTGGATGGTTTCAAGGTCCCTTCCAACCCAAGCACTCTGTGATTCCCTGATTCTCTGCTGCACTGCTGCAGCACTTGGATTTCAGATTCCCTGATTGTAGGTTAGAAGTTGACAAACACATCTCAGACAGCTCCAGCTTGGTTGTCCCCTGGTCTGGGGGCAGGAGCTTGTCCCTGTTGAGGAGGCAGTGAGACACCAGCACGTGATTGTCCTGAAAAATGCCATGAGCCCTGTCCCAGGTGCTTCAGGCTCACTGGACATTTTCCTCATGCTCAAGACTTTTCCAGGCTGCCCACGGGCTACTGGAAATCCCAAACAAATGTCAGGAGGAGCAGTAGGGCAGCGGGTGAAGTGTAAAGGCAGTAGAAAAGGGAAGAATCACAGTTCTTTCATATTTAAAATCGATTCAAATAGAGAAGTGGTGGTGATTTATAAACTTGAGGAAGGTTAGCCTTAATCTCCAGCTAGACATTTTCATTGCCTGAGTAAACTTTGAGCTCATACGAGCTACAGGGGCAGGAATTTGGTATTAATAGAGACACTTGAGGCAGTTTTCTTAACTGAACCACCCACGGTGACAAGGGGCTCTGCCAATGAAGCCTCACAAAATGGTTTGGCTGCTTAGGACAGCTCCAGTCCTAAGGGACCCTCTCTACTGACAACCCAAAATAAAGGGAGAGTGCAGAAGGAAATATAATAAACCAGAAAAGTGTAACAGCAAAACTGAATCACCAGAACTGCACCCCGGAGCTGAAGGAAATCACTGCAGACTTGTAGGTGCTGTGTAAAGCTCCCGGTGCCCAGGGGTCAAACAAATAAACAAATATTTTTACTTTGTTTTACACATCTTTACAGTCACACCACAGATTTTTATTTTAAATTTTTACAAACTATTCGTCATCTAGGTTTTGAGTGAATTCTCTCACAAACTACATGCAGCAGATTTTTTTTCTTAACTTCCACTTTCTCAGAGATCCAAGTAACATAAGTGACTCTAAAAAAGCCAATTAAATGTATGATTGAATGTCATCCTTGCTGACTGCAGCCTTCATAAGGAACTGGAAATGTGAGGTATTTTTTTACCTAATATTGAACATAGTTAATTAAAAAGGTAAAGATTACATTTTGCTTCAGTTAATTTGAAACAGAGAACCTCCATTTAAACAATAAATTTCAGATTTTCGTTCTAGCAATTAATAGACCAAACTGTGTACTTAAGGTTTTATTATATTGATTCTAAAATAATTAGATTAGCAAACACATTGCAAATATATTATCTAAAACAAATAAGATTATCACCAGGCTTTTTGTTATACAGCACAGCAATAAAACATATCACAGTGCAATCTAAGGCAATCTCATAAAGTTAATAGTCATGGAGCATATATTACATTCTTGCACTAAATGACAAAAGGCAGCACGAGCATCATGTGGACAGTGTTGAATAATTTGTAGAAGTTGAGACACATCTTTGATGTTCAGCAGGTAATTTTAGCCCACGTGTGTTTTCAGGAGCATTTCTGAGCAGCCCTCACCGTCTCTGCCCCGTAACCTCATTCCAGCAGCGTCTCCCAGCCTGTCCCAGCACACTTTCACATTCCTCCTGGCACAGCAAATTGTAAAAAGTGTTCCAGCAGCAGTCCGAAAAGCCTGCAGGCTGTTTGAGAGGCCCTTTAAAAAGCATGACATTCAATCAGAGTTCAGGGAGGAAAGTTTTAATGAATAAACTTGGTAAATTAGAGAGCACCGCAGCAGAGCGATTAACTCTCATTTGTGCATCAGTGTTAAAATTAATTAAAACGTTGGAGCCGTAGGAGGCAGGTTCCCTCCTCCAGACCCGGCTTTGCCCTCGGAGCCGGGCTGGACCCAGCAGCGATTCATCTCCCCGGGAGGAGAGGAGGGCTCAGAGAAAAGCACAGCCGGGACAAATGTGTTCGCCACGGTGCCGCTCTGCGGGACGGCCACGGCGCCTCCGAGTGCGACACGAGCACACAGCGGGGACAGGGGTGGCTTTGGAGGCGACACCTCCCTGCCCAGGGTTCCATCTCTCTGCAGGGGACACAGCTGAGCTCAGTACCCGAGGAACGCTGGGTTGTGCAGTGCCCAAACAGGCTCCCTGTGCCTGCTCTCCAACTGGTGATTGGAACTTTATCAAGTGTTTGATACAACAATTTAATTTTATACTCATAGCTGTCACCACCTTTACTAACAGCCTTTCTCTGCATCAATTAATTACATGAGAATTAGCTGAACTCTCTGAATATTAAAGAAAAAAAGATTTATCTCAGGGTTTTTATGGCCATACATTTTAGCAACCAATTTTGTGTGAAATCATAACACTAAAATCTTACTTAAGAGAAAAAGAAAACTTGTTCTCTTTCCAAAATTATTTTAGATCAGTTTCTTTCAAGAGCCAGGAGCCAGTTTTTCTTCCTAGCCAGACCTATTATGAGGTGGCTGCTTAACAAATCTGTGCTGGTTTGGAATTACAAATGACAGCCTATTTTGTAAAGGGAAAAGTCTTCTTTGACAGCAGAACAATATCACACGGGTAACAAATGGCAAATTGCGTCATACAGCTGAACAGTTGTTTTCCCATGTTCACCAAGGGCCAGTTATTAATTTTACATTGGTCAGAATTAAGGATTTTGGAGAAATTCATCTGAAACGGAAAGTATGAAAAATTCCTGTTCAATGAGAATTACCATTATTTGCTGTAGATCTATATTCATAACTTTAAAACCTGGCAGTCTTTCCTATTTTTTTCCTCTATAGATTTCTTGTCAACAAGAGTGTCAGAGGTCAATGTCAGAATGCCCCTCTGGCACCCATTAACTATAACCAGAAAACTTGTTCACTATTGATCTACAATGTCTAAATATCTATTATGTTGGATATAAAAGGTGGTTTCACGTCTTTCTAAAACAGATAATTCATACAGGCCAAGGGGTCAGGCCTGGTGATATATTATTGTTTCACTGTATCACTGAACTGCAGGAGGGGAGCAGGCCAGGCGAGGTGACACTGAACTCTTGGGGACATGGCTGTGTGTCCACCTTCCACACACAACCTGCAAAGTTCTTTGTGGCTTTGAAGGGTCTGAACAAGCTGAGTTTAAAGTTTTTGCTTATGTCATGGCAGCCAGAGCTGTCATGAAACCAAATTCTGGGTGGAGGTCAAGTCTCTCTCCCTGTCACCGATGGACGGGGTGCAGCCCAGTGTGTGTGGAGCTCCTCACACCATGCTGGCCATGGGCAAGGTGCAGCTCGGTGTGTGTGGAGCTCCTCACACCATGATGGGCACAGACAAGGTGCAGCTCGGTGTGTGTGGAGCTCCTCACATCGTGATGGGCACGGGCAAGGTGCAGCTCGGTGTGTGTGGCGCTCCTCACATCGTGATGGGCACGGGCAAGGTGCAGCTCGGTGTGTGTGGAGCTCCTCACACCATGCTGGGCACAGGCAAGGTGCAGTTCAGTGTGTGTGGAGCTCCTCAAACCATGCTGGGCACAGGCAAGGTGCAGCTCGGTGTGTGTGGGGCTCCTCACACCATGATGGGCATGGGCAAGGTGCAGCTCGGTGTGTGTGGGGCTCCTCACACCATGATGGGCATGGGCAAGGTGCAGCTCGGTGTGTGTGGGGCTCCTCACACCATGATGGGCATGGGCAAGGTGCAGCTCGGTGTGTGTGGGGCTCCTCACACCATGATGGGCATGGGCAAGGTGCAGCTCGGTGTGTGTGGGGCTCCTCACACCATGATGGGCATGGGCAAGGTGCAGCTCGGTGTGTGTGGGGCTCCTCACACCATGATGGGCATGGGCAAGGTGCAGCTCGGTGTGTGTGGGGCTCCTCACACCATGATGGGCATGGGCAAGGTGCAGCTCGGTGTGTGTGGGGCTCCTCACACCATGATGGGCATGGGCAAGGTGCAGCTCGGTGTGTGTGGGGCTCCTCACACCATGATGGGCATGGGCAAGGTGCAGCTCGGTGTGTGTGGGGCTCCTCACACCATGATGGGCATGGGCAAGGTGCAGCTCGGTGTGTGTGGGGCTCCTCACACCATGATGGGCATGGGCAAGGTGCAGCTCGGTGTGTGTGGGGCTCCTCACACCATGATGGGCATGGGCAAGGTGCAGCTCGGTGTGTGTGGGGCTCCTCACACCATGATGGGCATGGGCAAGGTGCAGCTCGGTGTGTGTGGGGCTCCTCACACCATGATGGGCATGGGCAAGGTGCAGCTCGGTGTGTGTGGGGCTCCTCACACCATGATGGGCATGGGCAAGGTGCAGCTCGGTGTGTGTGGGGCTCCTCACACCATGATGGGCATGGGCAAGGTGCAGCTCGGTGTGTGTGGGGCTCCTCACACCATGATGGGCATGGGCAAGGTGCAGCTCGGTGTGTGTGGGGCTCCTCACACCATGATGGGCATGGGCAAGGTGCAGCTCGGTGTGTGTGGAGCTCCTCACACCATGCTGGGGACACTGCCGGGGCTCTGGGTGTGGTGCAGTGTGAATTTTACAGCAACTGTGCACACAAAGGGCACTTCCCCCGCGGGTTTCAGTTGTCACAGCTCCGGTGACTTCGGCAGAGCGATGGCACTCAGTGTCCACAAAGGCCCTGCCCCAGAACATGTGTCAGTCTGTGGCCAGAGCTCCAAAATCATGTGTTTTCTGCACAGACACTTGTGTAACATCACATGAATGATTTTGTTTGCTCATATCAACCCATCAAATTTATGGAGGCTCTTTTCATCCCCTCATTGTTTAACTGCTGAGGTGCCTCTGCTCTGCTCAAGGCTCCAACGCAGAGCAGGCACAGCTGCATTTCTTTGTTCTGCTCTTCCTGCAGCAGAGCCCAGAACGCTGTGAGGGGTGGAGGGCACAGTCCAGGGCTTGGTTCTCCCCCAGCCCTGTGAATTCCACCTTTGAGGTTCCATGGCATTTCCCAGCAGGCACCTATCACTGCTGCAGGATGAGCCCCATAACAAGCAAACCCTCTTTGGAAGGTAGCTGACACTCTACTCTTTAATGGAGTTTATGGCCTTCTAGCAAGCCCCCAAAATGGTTCATATTCTTCCAGGCTACATTTTTGAAGAAAGTAAATTGAGATGAATCATGCTAAGATGAGATAGTTAAAATGTCAGGCTCCATAAGTTTCAATGCATCCTTATAGCTCTGAACACTAAAATGCAACTGAACATTGGAATAAGGGAAACAAAAGAGAATCAGATAACTAGTTCTTATAGAGGGGAAAAAAAGTAATTTCTGGCTGTGCTGCTACACCATGGAAATCCACATAGTACAGTTTTAGAGCTGTACCTTAAAAAAAACAATTGCAGTTTCTTTTTATCACTGGCCTTGGTTACACATCACTGCCTACTCTATGGCACTCTAGAATTGCAGAGTTTCTGAGGCAAACAATACAGCAGCAGCTTTATTTCTGTTTACAAATGTGACCTGGGGGAAATGTGCCTGTACCTGTTGGATAAATTACAAATCATCAGCACTAAATATGACCCACAACAGTGACATAGAGGGGAACAGGGACCATGGTCTGTACATATTTGGTGTTAGAGAGGAGGGGAGTGCCTGGTCAGTGCTGCTGGGTTAATCAGTTAATGAAATGAGACTGTTGGACTCTTTAAACCTGAGCTGGGTGGTGTTTCCTCATTCAGCTGCTGGACAACAGCCACTTCTTCATTTATACTTTATCACAATATTTACAATCAGTTGAATTAACTGCTATTATTGTAGGTGTTGAACACCACCAGAAATGTAAAACACCAGATTTGTGTCCAAGGGCCTTCTGGGTTCACAGGCAAAGGGCTCAGGATGCAGAGAAGCCTTGTGGGCCTTGAAGCACTTCTTAGTCCAGGGACAGTGATGTTCAGCTGAGCTGACTGAAAGAAACCTTTGATAAGAGCCAAGAACAAGATTCTATTTCTAAACTAGGAGCAAGCCACTTCCCAAATTCCTCTGCTCCACAGGGGATTGCCTGGGACAGCTTTCCCTGCCCAGCTGAGGACATCAGGATGGGTTCCATCCTGCACCTAAACCCACCAGTCCTGGGCACCTGATCACAACGTGACCTTGAGCAGCTCCCAAGGCCATCAAAGCCTGGAGCAGGGTTTGGCTTTGTTGTAAGCAGATCCCAGAGCTGGGCGTGTCAAGGCTTCAGGGACAGCGACAGGGATAACACCAAACACCAAATAGGGTCAGGAGAGACAACTGGGCTGTAACTGGAGCCCCTCACGCCGCTCTGGCTGCAACACAGATGGGCCACAATGAAGGCTATCACTCCTAGTTTATAGCCATTAGCAATCATGATCTCCCTAATATGAAACAGAAATAATAGTATTATTAATAATAATATCAAACTGACACATTATTAGCCTCTACAGATGGCTCTATTCCTCCCAATAATTTTTATTTTTATTTAATGTTTGGAGATGCTGTAAAAAGGGACTGGTGCTTCCAAATGTGACCTCTGTGGGGTTTAAAACCTACTGAATCAGATGAGGTATTAAAGCATTCAATGTAATGTATGACTTAAAGCCATGTTTTTAAAACTTTAATAGGAAGTGTCTGATGCTGTAGATTACTATTTCTTGAAGTATAGAAGGCTGAAGAATTTGCTTCAGAGGGTCTCTTTATATCCAGGAAGAGCCACGGTGAGAATACACAGTATGTTCTTCCCTCACCATGCCTGTAAATAGATGGAGAGGAATTATTGTGTATTAATAATACATCATGTTTCTACTTTGTTTTATACAATTATACATATGTTCTCACGCCACAATCAACACCACCGTATTTAAATATCTCCAAGCAGTTCATTAAAGGAGGTGATTAACATCTGTCATGTGGTTTTTTCCCTCCTCCTGTCCCCAAGGAGAGGAGGATGCTCAGTGGCAGACTTGATTTTGGTTGGGATTTATTGTTTTTATGGGAGGCTTTTTTATTTTGCTGAGGTTTTATTTTATGACACAAAACTACCTATTGGGATAAATGTTTGCAAAGGCATCTCCAAAAAAAAAAAGTCTACTGAGCAGCTGAAGTGAAAGGGGGTGAGGTGGATCAGGTTGGAGACTGGGGCTGGGGCATGGTGGGAATCCTGCCATGTCCTCACCTGGGATATGGGAGAGAAGCCTTTTGCTGGGGGATGACCTTTAAGGTCCCTTCCAACCCAAAACATTCCAGGATTCCAAGACATGAGGAAGTGAAAAATGACTGTTGAAGCAAGGCTGTGCCCTGAGAGCTGGTGGGGAGTCAGGGTATTGCCAACAGCCAGGTGAGGCTGTGCTAAGGTTTCTGTGAGCTTTCAAATATGTGAAGATGTGATGTAGGCTGATATTTTCATGGGTATTTTCACCCTCAGCCAGATCATTGTGTGGGCAAGAGCAAAAATCAGATTAGTTACAGCATATTTCCTCACAGGATCTCCGAGCCTGGAATGACTGTGGTCTCCATTAGAGCCATTTTGCAGCATCAACTCCAGTGAGTTAAATTTTCCTTAGTTTTGCTTTCAGTTTTACTTACCCGTGGTAGCTGTCCAGGAAAAGTACAGAGATTGTCTGAATATCTACATCGTCCCTGCAAGCTTTCATATGAACCACAAGAGCACTGGTAGCTCTTAGTCATAAATTTAAATCTGTCATAATATTTACTGATGCACCTGGCTCACATTGATTGTGTTCTGTGTGCTTTTCCAAAGAGAATTGGACAGCTTCTCCTTGCCACTGTGGGCTTGTAGCAGCTGCTTTCTAGGGACAAGCTGGTTGTTGTTGTCTCTGCTGGATTTGTGTTTTCAGTTTCCATCCCAGGAGGGAATTCTGTAGCCAGGTCTGTTCCACACTGAGGGGAGATGGGGAGGTCTGATCCTTTCCTTACCTTCCCCAGTGCACAAACCCTTGGATTGTGAAGGTTTTCTGTACCTGAGAAACATCTTTCTATGGGAGAGATCCACCTCCATCTGTGCGTGGATCTGCCAGGGAGAACGGGGAATTCAAGGAGAGGGAGAAGGTCTGTGTGTGCACACAAGCCATGAACGCACACACAGAGCCTCACAAAGGTCCCAGTGGGGAACCCACACTAAAGGTTAATGCAGCCCCAGGCTGTAATTAGCCTTTTGCACAGAGTCTCCTTGTTGTGGAATCTCTCTTTATGAGGGTTTGCAGGGGCAGTGAGCCACCAGTCCCCTCCCCCAGTGCCCCCAGTAAAGCCACTGGCAGGAAGCTGTCGAGGATGCTGGGCTTTGGGAGCAATGCTCAGGAGCAGCTCCTCCCCTCCAATGGCTCAGGGTCCCCTTGAGATCTCAGGGATTCTCAGAGATGGAGAGAAGGAAAATGCCTTGCCCCACTTCATCCTTTTCTCTCCCCTGAGTAAAGGCTGGGGGAAAAACCTGCCCCCCAGTTTAGGAACTCATTGTCACATCAGTTGGTGGCACCAAATCTGGCTCTTTATATCTGATATATCTGATACCAGAGACAGGATTGGCACTGCCTTGTTGTAGTTCACACAAGAAAGGCTCCTCTTCCCTGAAGTACAAGAAATTAAAGGAATTAGAGAGCACTGTAAATATTGCAAACTCGATTCCACGCTGCTTATCCAAGTTCATCTTCCAAAAATACGCTGTTTGCTATTTGAGGGAGTCTGATGGTTGCAAAGCCCAGTGAGGGTTTATTGCAGCCATCAACTCTGTGGTGGCTGCTGGAGTCAACTCCTGGGGTCAGTGACTTGGGCATGAAATTACATCGAGATATTTTCTTATGACCTGGGTTTGCAGATCTTGCATGTGTTGAAGTCAATAGCACTATTGAATTTTCCCAAATGAATGCCATTTATTTTTAAAATTCAAACAAAATATCTCCTCCACTGAGCATGACCTGTTCAGGAATCTGTATAACACCAGTGCACCGCTAATGAATCCCAACAACAGCTCAAAGAGGCCAATATTTAGGGGAAAATCATGTAATATAGCAATGAAAAAACTAGAAGGGAATCAAATTTGAGTTGGTTTGGTGTTGTTGGTGGATGGAGGAGATGGGGAATCCCCAGCCCCATGGCAGAGTGGAGGGTTCTGTCCTGTCAGTGCTGAGGGGAATGACATTGGGCTGATAAACTGTGATAATGTTTTCAAAAGGCAAATCCCACAATACATTGAAGCCTCCTGGGAGCACGGGAAGGTGTTGTCAGCTCCACTGCAGGCACAAACGCCAACTCCCACCACTGGGATATGTAACAATTTGTAATGCAACAATTAACAGAAATATTGACATAAGTATGTGCTCAGCAGGGAGCTGGTATCTCATAGACTCTCTGGAGTGACTGTAACACAATGTATACAGTACCACATCAATTCTTAATGCAGCCTGGGCTCCTGGATCAATTACACCTTACCTAGATGTGTACCCAGCTCTTCGCACGGTGTGGCATGAAAAATAAACCTTCCCTTTCACATCAGCTCCTTTTACTTTCTTGTGGGGAAAGTATGTTATAAAAATGCATATTTTTTAACATGAAATACCCGTCAAATTGTATTACCGTCATTGCCAATTTCACAACTGGCAAACCGTGTTAAACATAAATCTGCAAAATTATAATTAGGAAAACATTTTGCGAGCCGTCCTCCTGGGGATTTGGAGGTTAGTGGCATTATAAATGCTGTGGGGTTTATAGTGTGTGTGATTCCCACTCCCCCAAAGCACACACACACACGCACGTCCACACGCGCTCTCCTCTTGTCCTCCTATTCAGCTAAAGTAAATAAGATATCCTGTGGCTGATGGAAACTCCACCAGCACTCTGTTAGTGCCTTTTCATGCCAATTAAACACATTTTATACAGTCATAGTAGATGCTCCAGTGCCTGCGTAGTAGACTCCAGTAGAGCTCGACCAAACAACAGCCCAGCAAATGTGATGTGAGCTACTTCGTGCAAGTTTCCCTTCTGGCTCTGTTTTTTGAAAATTATTCCGATGGAAAAGGTTCATTGTGAGAGAGAAGGATTTATAAATAGAGAAGTGGAATTAGCCAACTTGCTTGCAGCTGATTGCTTTGGTAATAAAGATCTCACTCAACTTAATTTAAATTAATCCTTCCTGATTTAATGAAAACCCAGCTCACAGCATGCAGAAATGTTGACAGATACACTTAATGCATAAATATACGTTTATTTATTAATGATAAGACATTTTAGTTTGATTTTGTGCTCAGCCCTTCTTCTCATTCTCCACAAAGACAGTGTCTGCATTTGAGTTTTTACATGCGGACTTTTTGCATTTCCTTTTGATTAATTTTGAAGGGGCTTCATGGGGGAAATCTCCTCTCCCCTCACCCTGTGCACACCAGCAAATTACACAACGTGATTTCATTCAAACACCTCGCTCTTATCAGGCGATAAATTC
>VZTZ01027022.1:0-14528 GCA_013400955.1 Drymodes brunneopygia
ATGCCCAGAAGTCCCCAGGCAAGCCAGTTTGTATAGCAGGTGAAAGGCCCATATTTTCCATATAATGTCCTTCAATGAAATGCACCTGCTGCAGGAAAATATTGTTAACTAAAACACTGCAAAACCAATCACAAGGATGAAGTAGTTTATGCTACTCACACTAGAACCTATAAAGGCTTTGTCAACAAGGAAGGGACACAATAAGTGTGCGTGAGTATGGACTTCCAAGACATGAACATGGGTTATGGTTTTCCTATTAACACTGTTCAGAATAGCACAGCAGGTCACAGAGCAGCAGTTTTAGAGCTTTTCCTCTTACCCATTTAAACTGTGGTTCTTTCAGCCTGGACTGTTTTGGAGAACTTACCACATAATGCCTTAGACTAGTTTTAGAGCTGTCACTGTTTTTTAAAATCTATTTAAAATGGAGTTTTTGAATAAAATCGATCTGAAGAAGAAGTGAAGAGCAAGGATAATAGTTGAAGCATTAAATTTGGGAAATATTTGCATCCTGTATGTATGACAGCAACGACCATCTAACTGGTTTGGCTCAGCTAAGTGATCTATAGTAGCACTGCAGGGTACCATTAAAGGTTAGCTTGTGGGATAACTGGATCCTTAATCTTTCTCTGACAACCAGCCAAAAATAGGCAAGTGATCAGTCTTACTGATGTTGCCTAACAAGTTTGCTCTTTTCCTGTTACTTCAGTACTGTAGCAAATGCTACAGACAGGAAAATTTGGATGTTCAAACTGTGTAGCTGAAGCTGTAAGAAAAACAAGGAATGAAAACAATTTCTTTCAGAGAGAGAGTTCACAAAAAAAAACCCCCAAACCCCCCCCCCCCCCCCAAAAAACCAAAAACCAAAAAAACCCACCCCAAAACACCATACTCCCCTAGCAAACCAGAGCTATCTGCTAGTAAAAAACGAGCATAACTTCCAAAATAATATTCTTTTCATTCCAGAAAGCTATGTCCCCTTTTCTGTGGGAATATCCTGCCTGAATCTCCCTAGACACACCTGAAAATGATCATCAGTGGCAACTGTTCTGATCTCTGATCTGTATTTACCTGCTCTGCCTGTCCTTATCTGGACTGCTGCAGATTTACCCTTTCTGCCTTCTCAAAGCAGCACACCTGACATTTGCTCAGCCTTTCAGAAAAGAAGCAGACAAGCCACTCAAATTTTACTTGACCAGAACAAAACCTTGAGGTAATTAATGTAAAGAAGAGTAAAGGATATCTGGCTAAAGAATAGGTATATTCCATTTACTCCAATTATCCTGGATATAGTTCACCAGTTTGTGGTGATAAAAAGCCACTAATGAGCTTTGTCACTGATAGCATTACTTTCTAATCTTAATTCTTTTAGGATTATTAGCTTTAAAGGCACTTGAAAGAAGATAAGTTAATTTATACTAAAATGAAATTGAAAAGTAATTCTTAGATGTAGCAGTATCTACACAATAAAGTAGCTTTACAAACATTCACTTGAATAAGCATCACTAATTCACTTGTTAGTCACAAACCCTTAAAAAAACTGAGGAAACAAATTTTGAATAAATCACACTGACACCTATGGAAGTAAAAAAGACCATAAAAGTTAATCACATCCCTCAAATTTTTTTATTGAGTTTGAAATTTGCCTGAGCTCTCTTTGCTTTCTCTATCACGTTGAGCATTTTTCCTTGATTAATCATTATGCTTCTCATGATGGTTTTTAAAAATTCCTCTTCCTAACTCAACAGACCCTCTTGGGTCAGGGATTCCCATGGGGGGAAAAACCCAAACAACCCTTTTTGTCCATGAAACTCATGACAGAAATAGTTCTAATAGGGAGAGTTGGTTAGAGATGTAATTGAGATCATGAAGCAAGTAGCAGCTGGAGGCACTAGTGCAGGACATTAAAATCAGGGGTTTTTTTTCTTAGCTGCTAGTTGGATATTTTTCTTANAATAATAACTGTGTGCCAACTATTCTTCAGCTCTCTGCTGTGATTTAGTTTTTTCACATTTATTGCATTACTTTGGTCAGAACAGAATTTGAAGTACCAACTCCAGAAGAATCAAAGTCCCTACAAGTCACATCTTGAAGTGTCCCAATTATATTTTCCCTTTAAGAAGAATTTTAAAGCCTATGCCAGAAATTCACGCTTCTTAAATAGAACATATATACTTACCAACACTTGGAAAAGAGACATAATTCTAACTTTTTCACAGATAGTAGTAGCAGGCAGTTGTTATGTGTATAATGATGTATTTGTGACCCTCACAGAATGGTGCATTGCAGAGGAGCATCATCACTGTGTGACAGCACAGACCTTGGAAAGGGGAACACAGGGTGCCAAGTGTGAGAGCAGAGAGTGAAAAGAGGGTGCTTGGGATGTCCTCCTCCCAGAGCTGTAAAGAGATCACCAGTGGTAAGAAATGCAGTTTGGGAGCTGGACAAAACCAAAAGGGTGGAAAGAGCAAAGCTCACCATATACAGTAAATTTGAATGTAAAATGGAGTTGCAGGGCAATGAGGCAGGAGCTCGCAGGACCAGGCTTGAAAAACTGCCCCAGGTGAGGGTTCTCATAGTAGGGAGGAAGAAACCATCAACATCATGCACCTCCTTCCAGCAAAGGAAGGAACTCCATCCTGAACACCAGACACCACCAAAGGGCAGGAGGTGCTGATGGCTTGCTGCAACCCTGTTCTTCTCAAGCAGTACTGATGCCATCAAATACAGGACCAAACATGAAAGCCCACGGGAGAGCCCAAGAGCAGAGCCCAAGAGCAGAGCTAGATACTTGGAAGGTTTTGTACAATGATTTTGACTCCATTATTAATGTCATTCTGTGTTGATTAGATAATTTGTACTGTAGCAGGAAGTATTATTGTGACTAGACTAATCTTAATAACTGTCTAGTGTATTGTAATTAGTATTGAGATTTTCATTAGACTAATAATAAATTCTTGACTTCCATATAAGGTGTTTTCTTTCCTGCCCATAATGTGATTTTGACTCCATCATTGGTCTCAGAATTCACTTTTATGTAATAACACTGGTATGGAGCTGTAGCAACATAAAAAATCATTACATCATAGTTTAATCCTATTGATTTTTAGCTTTATTTTATTCTAAGCAAGTAGTTTTTAAAAGATAGAACTTTTTTCTATAGTCATAGCTCCACATGATAATTTAAGATAATAAATTATCTTAGATAAATCATAATAAAATTATTTTAGATAAATAATTTCTGCAATTCTAGTCTGCAGCAATAATGTTGCTTATACAGTTGAAGCTGTCCCTTTTCATTGTAAGACCTTTTTTACATATCTGATATATTCCTCAATATGACAAACAGATCATGAAAGTATTTCTTTCTCTGTGACTGTAAATAAAGTACATGCATTCCACTGACATAAAAAATGAAAGAGGGCATGAGTAGTTAGAATCTGAACAATTCTGCAGTTCTGAAATAAGATATTTATGTTCCAAAGGCCTTTCTCTGCAAAGAGGAAGGGGCATTTAGAAATGTTTTAAACGTTAAAAAAGGAGAGTTAAATCAAGCTTCATATCATCTATTTGTTTGTATGTCAACTATTTTTCATTTGCATTGTAGATGCAATTTCTCAGAAAGCACACTGGGAAAAAAGCCTTTGATGGAGAAGTGATATGTCTTAGTATTTGCATTTCTCACTGTATCTGTCTTCCTTTACCACAAAAGAAGATTCAATTTAATTAATTAGATTTAGATAGCAAATATCTGTAAGAAGCTTATTTTGGAAAGCAACTGTAAAATGAAGAGCATATTCTAAGAGAGCTTTACAAAGATAAACTGAAATGGTAACATTAGAAATTCACTTTCAGACAATATAAAGAATGAGGTAAATGTAAAGTGCAAAGATTCACTGTGTAGTGAAATACATATCTAAGTTTTGGAAAGTGACACGAAATAGTCTCTTGTGCTGTATCTGCTTATTAGAAACAGTTAGGGCTGTGGGGAGGACATGAGTCAATGGTGCAGAAGGTGGTAATGGCTTCGCTTCTGCAACCTGAGAGACTCTTAGTATGTCAAGTTCACAAACTGTTTGGGAAGCTGTGCCAATGCTGATATTAAGACCTATACTACATTCTGCCCATGATTTGGACTTCTGAAAGAAAAAAAAATTAATGGTTTATTTAAAGAAACCAAATTGAGCTAATTTTTGTAAACTGATGTTTATTACTTTACCACATTACGTTGAGCTGTGAAAAGCTATCAGACACCAAAAAACCCCTGATCAAATTTGAGAGAAAAAACAATAAAGACTTCTATCACATTGATTTGCTGTGTTGAGAGAGGCCCCCGTGTCAGGCCAACAGGAGCACTGCAGGTTTAAATGCAGACCAATGCACAGCCCTGCACTTGGTGTGGGTGCACCCAGACATGGGTGAATGAAGGGGTTTGAGGGGCTGGACAGCAGCTCTGCAGCAGAGCCCTGGGCAGACAACAAACTGAACATGAATGAGCAGTGAGATCACCGGGGCACTGTGCAGGTTAAAAACACCCGGGGTTGTGGTAGCAGAGCCATCAGGAATTTTTTTCCACCAGGTCACATCTTTGAACTGCATTGGGATCCCTGCTATTAAGACATTCAGATGCAGAGACACATCAGTGCAAGATCATTAGGATGATTAGGGAGCTGATGATTAGATCATAATGAACAAGAAGAGCAAGAGGGAACTCTCCTTTTGTAGCCTGGAGAGGAGAAGGATGAGGAGGGTAACTGCTGCCATTACCTGAGTGGAGCTCTCTGATGATTTCTGGGAGTGTTGCCTTGGAGGTGCACAACAGAAAGGACAAAAGGCAACGGTCACAAGCTGCAGCAAAGGAAAACCTAACTGAATGTGGGGCAAGTTTTATAAGTGTTTAGATGCTGGAAAGGGCCACCTGGTGAAGCTGCAAAATCCCAGCCTCAGGGAGTTTTAAACCTCAGCTGAATAAGATCCCAAGGAACTTGTTCTAGCTTTGACAATAGCCATCCTCAGAGCAGGAGAACCAGGTGAAACATGGAGATCACTTTCAATTTCAATGATCCCACCATTTTTTGATAAAAACCTGCAGGTTTCCAAGCTCTGGATAATGTGAAACCGTGCTTTCTTCCCCTGCTAAGTTAGCTGCCATGCCGAGATGGCCTCATGATGCATTGAGGTTCATGTTAGATTTATAGTTTGACAAACATCTACAGCAAAAAGTAAATGAAAGCTAGTGAGTTTAAAAAGCTGGATAAAAACTAATCTTTAGATAATAATGAAGAATAACTAATTTTCATAATTAAGATTTTATTGCCTGGAAGGACTGTTAAATCCAGAGATGTTAGAATCATAGAATACTAGGTAAAACATGTTTTTTATTTGAAAAGGGATGATAAAGTAGGTTTTGAAGCATGACTCCTAAACTTTCTTTGCCATAACAAGCTTCTGCAGTGAATGATTTCTCAGCCAATGCTAAGTCAAGACAAAGGTTAGACTTGCAGAAGGTAAACTCAAGATTACTGATGAAGCTGCAAAAAAAGCTGAGTTCTCACTATAGCTGAGAGTGACCCTTTCTGACATCAGTGGCACTGAGGAGAATGCTTGTGTTGGGAGTCTGCTTCTACCAGGTATGAAGTAGCAGAGGATTTTATTCTGTACTGAATTAGGACTGGTTCTTGGATTTAGGTATGCTGCAAGACTAAAACTGGACGGAGTGTTAGGATTAACATTATATGTAGCAATAATGTAGTGTAGTATTATGTAGAATTAGTGATTATGTGTAGCGGGTTTATTCCTGTGTTAGGAGCCCAAGTTTGTCCTTTATATAGATTAAAGCTGAAGAATGCATAGTATTTTCCCAAAAGGCTTTTAAAAAGTAGAAACTTCTAACAGTAAAAGATTTTTTTAGTGCTTTCCCTTTCAAAAGTTTATAATGCTTCTTGGGAGACACACAAACTGGACTCAAAATATGTCTTGCAATCAAACTTCTTCTTCTAAAATTACTATATATCCCCACATAGCTATGCTAATTATATCACTCTGAAAAGATACACCAAAACTGTAAATAATTAAGGACCTGAAGTTAATATTTAAAGTGTAATATTAATTTGTACTGAATTATCTGTTAAATTCAAGAGGGTTAATTGGTTCATTGATCATTTCAGTTCTGTTGAGTTCCTGTAAGGATGAATTTGGCCTAGATTGTTTAAAATCCAATATGTTTAAGAATCATTCTAATATTTCTCTTAGTCATGCTAGGTAAGGCTAATTTACCATTTTAAAAGCTACTGAACTAGCTAATTTAATTTTTTGTGTGTGTTTATACCTAAAATCTAAATCAAACATATAAATATGAAACGGGGAATCACTATTCAAATAAAATATATTTTTCTTATTTCAGAGAGTTTTGTGTTTATCTCTGAAGCACATTCAGAATTGCAGTCCATGTGGCAGTTTTAAAATCAGCCATTTACTTTTTTTTAAAGATTTGTTTTAGAATTCTTTGATGGCTTGTTTCCTTTTTACTTATTCTTTCCCACCAGAAAAAAAACAATGAAGTATTTATGAAGTTACTTTCTCAGCTGGGACAAATGCTAGTTGTGCTGGCAGCAAGCCAGCATCTTTTTTGCAGAATAACTTGAAGACAACTGTGCTAGGTTACCTAAACAGTGGAATAATTTTTATAGAATTCTTGCTACTGTGGCTCTGGAAAGTATGCTGCTGGTATTTGGCAATTGCCCCAAACTAATTAGTTCTTTATTTTTGAAGATGAATGTTTATTACACAGTCAGATAAATAATGTGTATGAAGTCATTTTAGGAAAACAAATACTGTTTTTATCACGATGCAAAACCTTTCTGAAAAGAAGAGGAAATGAAAGGTTCTCACTTACCACAGATACAGAAATAGAAGTCCTGACTGAGCCATCAGCACAGCTCAGTCCATTGTGCCGATAGTTTAATTTTTCATAATCTGTTAAGTAACAGAATCTAATTTACCTCCCATTTGAGAAATATTGTGCAACCTTTAGTGGTATTTTAAAACTGAAAATAAGTAATGGATCAGATCTCACAATAATTTGTGGATATGAGTAAGTACATTGAGAGAGCAGAATGTGACATGTGAGAAAACGGCACTATTGTACTTGTACTTCTTACACAGGCAAAGCAATGGTGCAATGAACCCTCCAAGCTCAGCAAATGTTAAGTGTGAGCTTTACACCTCACTTAAGAGGCAGACAGCTGCTGCCCAACAACATAGTTATGAATTCAAACATATGGTTAAATGCATTCCTGCATTAGTGCCACAGTTGTTCTGGAAGACAGTCAAACTCATTACATTATTTGGGCTGGAAATTTTCAGCCTCATTAAAACCTTAATTACTTGAATGTTGCCATGAAATGAGAAAAATCTGATGGACAGTGTTCCCAAAAGACAATCCACATGCTGTTAACTGTTTAAGTATTTTAATGGAATGGAAAATAATATAAAATTAAAATTCATGAATGAGGGAATACATGAGAATGAAAAAAGAAGAAATATCATTGCAAAATTCACTTTTCTATCTGCAGTTCTTTTCTGTTTTCATGAAAGGAAAAGAACTAACTCTCTGAAGTTCATATTTCTTCTCTAGATATTTTAGTGACTTGCTAAATGTCATTACTGTAAGTCACACTGCCTTTTTGATAGTTCATTAATAACGCAAAATTAACCTATATCATAAATTAGTGTTTGGTAACTAGGATGGCAACTGTCATTATAAAATGCAATCAAAATAAATGCTGTAAAGTTGGAAAATCTAATTCATAGTTACAAATGAGTCATGAGTGATTAAAATCAGCTTCTCTGAGAATTTGTGTAGTCACTTTGGAGCTTACTTCTGGTAAATGGAAAGAAAAAAATGACCCTGTCCTGCAGTTAATGTATTTCTTCAAAATATGTTGTATAGAAGGATCTCCCTTTTGCTGCAGAGATCTCCCTGCTGATTAGGCAATAGCCAGGCCCACTCAGGGGCAAAGCAACCCAGACCACTGCACACCTCCTTCCCTAAGAGAAACTAGAAGAAAACTATGGGCTCTGTAGAACCCAACCATACTGCTTAGAAAATTGCATTTTATCTAAAATTATAAATTTTCTTTGAGTATCTGAAGAAAAAGCCCCTACTGCTAGAGGCCTTCCCTGGAGGAGAAAGCCAAAGTGATTTAATGGATTAAAGCCTGCTTTGTCAGACTGAGCATCTGACCTTGAAGCTCCTATCAAGGACTAATGATTGATAATTATAGGAACGGAGGTGTTTAATGATATTCCTGTTATTTCAGTTATTGCTGCTTGAGTCCTTGTAGGTGGAGGCATAAAATCAATTGTAGAAGACAAATCAACACAGATCACAGATATGACAGATAATACTGGTAAGGTCTGTTACCCGCTCAGAAAGTTTTTCAGCTGGGAAACAGAATGTTTTATATCTTCACATGATTTCACAAATCTTTCCAGACACAATTCCTCCTCTTTCCAGAACCCAGACCATAGGAACCCATTGTTTGGGAGAGGCTTGTGCTTTCTGTTTCTGTGTCTAAGAGTGAGTTATCAAATATGACAGAGAGTCTTAAGGAGCCATGAAGTTTTTCCTCTCTGAAAACAGAAATATGTTCTCTTTTTGTCCAATGGGCATTTGTTGGTTTCTTCCACAAAACAAGTATAATCTTGTGAAAAAAATAATCAAGAAGTGAATAAAGTAGATCACACACAGCCTTCAAAATTATTTTGAGACAGAGCTTCATTGTATGCCTGACTGCATGAAGAATAATACATGGCGGGACCTGGAAACATGCTGCGGTTTCACTGATCTTTGAAGGAATACAAAAACACCCACCACTTTTTTCAAAATGAGGAAGCCATAGAAATGGTATGGGCACATATAGTGACACGTTTTTTGAAATTCCACTATCTTGGCTTACATTGAGAAATTTGTGAAAGAAACTGTTAAAAACTGTTAAAAAGCAATTGACAGAAAGCTTCAGGTTTGCTTCTTGACAGCTAATTAGAATATGTAGTGTTACCCTGATTCCACAGGCATCCTTCTGGGAAGATGAAATGATAAGTGAACCTGATATATCATCCAGAGTAGTTATTTATGTGAGTTCAAGTGTGTGACTATTGACAAACACTTACCCGGATTAGTCCAGGTCATTCCCCTCACCGTGTACACATTTGTCTGAATATTTACAGGTATATAATAGATCAGCAATTGGTGCCTCCTCATGAGATCTGTGTTGGAGTTTACTCGCAAAGATTAAATCTGTTTCTATTTTGGCAGCATTACTGATTTCTTCCATGACCAATATCGCATGACCCAATATCTCCTTGATGTTATCAGGAAACACAGGAAGTCATGTGCATGAGTACTGAGGCCACCACCTGGATGATGGAGGAGGATATAGTAGTTTGGGCATTGTTGCTGTTGGGTTCAGAAATGCTGTAATGATTCTTTTCCTAAAAGAACTGAATTTGACATCAGTTCCTCTGAAGAAAATAACTGGATAATGTAACTTTAAATTGTAGAGGCTATGTGCTAATTTCCTCTGCAACGGCGGAATGCACAAAGCAACTGTTACAAATGAAGACTTGGCCTCCCAAAGTGTATTGCTAATGCTGGCATTGATTTTATGAGTATTCTGGAAGCACGCTGAGGGAAAAGATACGGGTTGAGATTACGCAGAGAAAGAAACTGTGAAGTGTATTGTTCCTAAAAGATTTGTAACAGACAAATATTTTCTGCAAATCAGCTGGTATTTCTTAGCAATATGGAAGGCGTCAAAGTGATTTGGCATAGAAGGGAAGGAAAAAATAATTCCAATCATCAAGAGTAGTCTAAGAACATGGGAAGTAACTAAAGAGCAAGAAGGAAATTCTTCTCTACATCTTCTGAGACTAAAATACTTTCCTGAATTGTTCAGATGATCCTGTGACAAACATCTTGAGGTTTCATTTTGGGGCTGTCTAATCTTATGTTCACTGAAAACAACATTGCAATTTAGAATTTTTGAGATAAATTGTATGCAGACAATCTTCTTGTTACCATCCTTTCTGCCATACTAAACACTTAGTTTAGCTGAACCTGGAATTATCTGCTGCCATGAGCCAGTCTGAAGTTGTCTTTCTAGAAAAAATTACTTTAAATGCACCCTTATATTTTTCTGGCAGCCTGTTTACAAATGAAATTGGGATGGCCAATGCTCAGTTGAAGGTACAGGAATAATACTTTTTCACCCGAAAACATCTAAGCAGTTTTCCTTGTCCTTTAAAATGAAACCTGAACTTTAATCTGACTTTGTTAACAGTTAAAAACCTGTACTAAAAATACTCCTAAGTCATGTTTTTAGAACTGGAGTCCCACACTACTTGTTTCACTCTGAGAGACAGAAAAAGTGCTCAGTAGATCTAAAATTCCTTTCTTCATAGATGTAGAGACCTTACTATGCAGTACTGGGTATAAGATGTGAAATGGATTCCATGACATCTCCTGGATGACTCTCAGAATGTTTCAGGGGTCTTTGCCATTTTGAAGAGCTCTTGAATTAACTGAAAACTGTGTCAGGAACTGATGCTACTTAACCTGATTCTGTGGAAGAACACATTCCTTAGGATGTGGAAGGAAGGAACCTTACGGATGTGCTGCTGATCTCTCTCTTCTGGCCTGGATCAAACTGGAAGAAAATTTGAAATAATACAGGAAACTTATCTAGTACTTTGATACATAACATAGTTCTAGCATAGATAAATATAATATAGTGAGACAAGAGTATTTGTTGGATAGCTGTCCTTTGTGTGTTTGAAGTGGGGAAGTGATATTTATACTTTGAGATTCTGCATGGAAACAGTGGAGAGTAATGCAAACCAATGCATTACTAATTTAGTCATGGTACAGAAAGGGTGAAATTATTAGCTGTCTCTGCACTGATGACTCACTAACCTTCATGCTTATGCCACGGTGACAAGGTTTTCTGGGTCTTCACAATGGAGGTGCTCTTATGCAGTCAGGGAGGATAGGTTTCAAAAGCTTTTAAACACGGAAGGCCTGGATACTTTTTACTGAAGAATGTATTCTCCTTGACAGCTTTTAACTGTTCACATTAGCCCTTGAAAAACCAGTGTTTAAAGTGAAAACCTTAAAAAAGTGGAGAGTTTTTCTTTCAGACTCAGAGTCTAAACTCTGAGTCTGACACCTCCTTTAGAGTTTACTTCCACAAAAATAGAGCTCCATCAGTATTTGTGTGTTTTGAAAGCAGATCACAAAATCATGGAGTTATAGGAGATAATTCATCCTAGAAGAATAAAGGGACTAAATGCATCCATCAGCATGTTCTATTACAGATGGTTTTTAAAGTCTGTGGTCTGTATTCAGCCATGGTTCTTGCTGATGGTTCCAGCAGTGATGGTGGCACTGATGGTTTAACTTGTCCTAGCAAATGCTAAATTCCTTGTCTTAGTTCAATGGATTGAAACAATCAGCACTAGCAAAGAAGGAGGAAATTAACTATATTAATCAAAGTCAGGAAAGAAAGATATTACAATCCTCAAACAATAGTGTGCATTAAGATATTGGAATTGTTTCAGTGCTATGTGCAGCTATCAGAAAGGATGAAGTGATGGCTAAGTTCACTCCATTCTTCAGGTTCATGAAAGAAACAGTTTGGTGGCAGCCAGGATAAAAATATGACGTTTGATGAATGTTACTTAAGGGAATCATTGAACAGATACGTCAGTGAGAACGAGGGAATATGGTATGTTCATCACAAATACAGAATGAGTAGGCATGTCATTGTCATGAAAATGCATTGTAGTCACATTGTTCTGTTCCAATAATGCTGAAGCTCACTTCTAAGCTCACTTCTATAATCATCCACCAATTCTATCACATCTCGAATAGATGCCATTTCCATTTCCTTAACTTCCTACAGATGAATCTGTGTTGGTTTTGTGTGTGGTTCATTTTTTTTTAGTAGTGCAAAGATTTAATCATAAAACTTCTTTTCTTGAGATGTCTAATAATGACCTACAAGGCAGAAAGCTGAGGAGGTGGAGGGGAGTAATCAATGTTTGCATCCTGTGGCATTCGGCTTCAATTATACTGCTGAAACCTGGAAGCTGTGATGTTTTAAAGCAATCATCCAGTGTTACGCATTACAGCTATTGTGGAATCTCAAGTTTGCTCATAGTTTGTGCTATAATTACTGAAAATATATCCCTCACTCCTTAAATTAGGTTGCAGGTATTGAAACAAGTTATGTAGGTATCTGATAATTAGCAACAGCTAGTAACAATAAAGTAACAATCACAAAAGAAAGTAGGGAGAGTATGTCCTGCTTTCCATTGAAAAAATTTTCAGAGCACTGATGTCACTCAAATGTCAGCTTACCATGAGCCACACACAGATCTTATGTTTCTTTTTGCACTGTAATCTGATAGGTATTTTGTACATAAATTTCAGATACTAAAACTGCCTCTGTCCTAATACTTGGGCATTGTTCCAGTCCCCACACCTCCGTGCAATTTAAGATTGAGAAAATACAAGATGCCTCTCTGGAATGATAATAATGTATATTTAGTTCCATTGGTGCACAACTTTCAGCTACCCCTTGGTTTATTTTTTAGTTTCTCTTTCCCATATAAATCACTCTCAGTGCATGAGAACTATGTACTTACTCTAAGCTGAAACGTTAGAAGACAAAATACCTTTGCCTTTATAAATGTGATGAGGGAAGATGGATATCTCCCCAGCAACACTGAAGACTTGAATTTCCTTAACTCCTCCATTATTTTCATAGGGTGCTCTATTTATGGAATCAGCAATCGCCAACTATTTCCATTTTTCTAAGTAGAATAAAATATTAAGATCAGGTAGTATAAAAAAGGATCAAAACAAGCCCCCACATAACCAAAAGTAAGGTGGATTAGTAGGGAATAATATAAGCTCATGTCACACTTACACGACATACTTTTAAGTTACTCATACCTATAGTATTGTAACAGTTCTCTCATTTATAGTGATGTACTACCCTTACTATAACTCTTCCTATGTTTCAGGTTTTCATGTCATGCCCTGTGGGATACACCAATCATGTTTAGGTCCTTACAGCAGATTATAAAAGAGGGAGGAACTGTATTATAAAGCTGAAAAACAGTTTGGTTTTTTTCTCAAAAACTGTTCTTTAGCTTTTAGTCATCTACTAGCCTATTTGTACTTGGCATTAGCCTCTCAAGACACCACTGGTCATTCACCCATCCCTTCACACTACTGTACAGACAAAGACTAGTGAACTAAATTTCTTCCTGGTTTTTTGGTTTGGGTTTTGTGGTTTGGCTTTTTAAAGCAATTTCAGCTGTAGGCTTACTGGTATGGCTATCTGCAGACACACCTAGAATACTTGTGAAGGTATGTGGTTTCTTGGCTGTACTGAGAACTTCAGACAGATTCGTTTAAGAGGGAGTACTTTAGAGATATCTAATGAGAAATTGCTCTGTGCTTAACAAATTTCTCTGGACAAGAGAATGAAAATAAAGAAATGAGACTTCAGGTGATAATCTCCTGAAAACAAAGAGCCAGAAAATTAGAACTGGGATGTGGTCAGAAGTTTCTGAATAAAATATCAGTGATGTCTTCCTTGAGTTTCTGCCACTGGAGTTATGTTTCAGAGGTTTGCTGTACACAGGGAGTATATCTCCTGTACAAAAGAACACGTTACTGTCTTCTGCATTCCCACTGCTGTTCCGTTTGCTCTGAGCTAACCAGGTGTTGACATTCAGGCTCTCTTACCATTATTTTGATGTACTACCTGAGATCTTGCATTGAACTTGAATTACAGCAACAAGAATCTAGAAATGAAATTCAAAATGAATGTGTTTTGATAATGTGTTTGAATGTGGCTTCGGAGTTAATTTTTTTTTAACAAATAAACACATTAAACTTTTTTATTGCTATATGTAAAACCATTGCTATATTAACAGACAGAGTAGAGGACTTCAGTACATGATTTTGGGTTGGTATCCTTGACCTGTACTACATATTGTGTAGCCACAGACATCGTATTTAATTTGCCTATGCCTTAACTTCCTACCTGTGACATGGGAATGTTAGCGCTTCCATCTCTCTTCAAACTGCTATGATGGGAAATAAATATTGGGGACTACTTAGATGCCGTAATAACGGATGCAAATTAAACACATTATATATACGATGATGGCGCTGCTGTGATTATTGTGAATTATTATGAACAGATCGAGGGCAACTGGATTGGTGGTCTTGGGGAAAAAAAGGAAAGGGTATGTACACGTGTGAGAGAGTGAAACCTGCCTTTTTCAGTGCGTCAATGCACACAGTAAGGAAGGCAAATTCACCTCTTTTCCATTGTAATGGCTGTTGGCTTTCAGAGGGCGATTACCACCGACGTGTTCCCCTTTTCCGGCGACCGCCCCGAGCAGCATCCACCGGTCCGGCCCCTCCGGGCCGCTCCGCCGCGCCCCCT
>VZTZ01027022.1:14912-91726 GCA_013400955.1 Drymodes brunneopygia
ACGGGCGGGTGCCCCCCGTCCCGGACTTGTCAGCGGAGCGGTTAGGAGAAGGGCAGCGCGGGACGCCCTCCGCATGCCCGGGGCTGTGCGGGGCGCTCCCGGTCCTGCCCTCGGAGCGTGCCGAGCGCGGGGAGCTGCCGGTGCATCCTCGGGCAGAGCCGGGCGCAGCCCGGGGCCGGCTGCCAGCCCGCTGCAGCCCGCTTGCCGCGCACCGGGCGTGTCCGCCGCAGACTGCTGCCGGGGGACCCCGGGGGCGAAACGCCAGCTCCCAAGGCGGCTGCGGGTTCGGCCGAGACGGGCAGCGGCCACTGCCTCCCCGCATCCTGCCCGCGCCGCTGCCGGGGAGCGCGGGTCGCGTCTGTGAGCGCGCAGGGCGCATTATCCGGCAGGTTTTTAACTCCTGGAGCTGTCCCAAGTGCCGTGGTGGGAACGGAGACCTTCCGTCCGGAGTAATCGTGTAATGGGTTCTTCAAGGCTCTCTTGCAAAACTTAGGAGAACGGGCGTGTTGTGTCGCCTCGTCATGTTTTATACTAACGCTGCTGCCGAGAAATTGAGGGAATGCCAACTCATAACACTGAATGTAGTGTCTGTGGTTTTGTTCGTTTGACGCTTGTTTATCGGTATTTCAAAAATCCTGTTTTCTCCCGTGATGCGGAGATTTTCTCATTAGAGATCTAAAAAATACTTTTATTTGCGAGCTTTTTTATTCACGTCTTCGTTCACATTCCGCAACTTCCTTGAGCATTTCCTAGTAGTTGCAAAGCGGTGACGCCTTTTACCAGCAGACTTGGCAGCTTCTAGTGGAAAATTTGAACTGTCAGTGTTTCCTGATGGGAAATGAATTTCTTTTACAATCCGATGCTTCATTTTATAATGTAGCTCCTCGGAGCTGTTGCTGTTTACCAGTACTACTACCAGGACAGAATGGCAGGGCTCTAAACTTAAATTGTCAGACCACTCTTTCCTTGGTTAATAAAGTGTGATTTGATGTTTTATCCAGGGTGGATTTTAAAAGAAGGCTGAAGCAGTGAGAAATAGAGTACGATTAAATTTCTAATACTGAAACAGTCACCAGGCTGACATATAAACACGCTATTGTACTTGCTGGCTGTCTTTGCAAAGTTCACAAGCACCTACTGTTCGAGGAAGGATGTGCTGTTATGTGTAAACGCAATCCAGGACTTTTAGTATTACTTTTAAGTTCTTCTTCAAATAGCCTGTCACAGTTATAGATGTCAGAGTGTTTATATTGAATTTGACCCAATTCACTTAGTACGGGAATTCCTTTAATTCCACGTATCATTTGTATATACCTGCAATGTTTCACAGTGGTCTAAGAATCCATCAGATAGTTACAAAGAAATGCAGGTATAGAACATGGTCAGTCGATTCTGACCTTACTTGTAACTAATTTCAGTATATTTCAGAATATAGTTTACAGCAGTTTCTCTGTAGATGTCATTAAAAGCCATGTCAGTTTTGTTAAAACGCTTTCATTTGTCTTGATGTCAAGTGCAGAAGGATGGGAATTTCCATGGAGATTCCTTTCTTCTGTATGTGCTGGATGACAATTTTTGATTACAAAATTATGCTTCAAAGCAGAGTATAAAATAAATGACACTAGGGCAGAGATTAATGATTAACACGTTTGTGATTCATCTGTAAACACATTCATTGGCTAAAGCTTGTGAAATGTGGTGTTTAATGAAATTGTGAAAGACTGCAAGGGCAAACTGCAAAATTCAGAGAATGCTGAAAATTCTTTAATAATTAGCAGTTGTGTATTCCTTAATGCCTGGAGAGAAATGCTTTTAAAAACAGTTTGGGTCATGACGTTTGTTTTCCTTGACACCTGAAGAATTGTAGGACCAATGTGGTCACTAATTTACATCAACGATTGTTAATTGATAACTATTACTTATTCCTAGATTTTTTTTCTTGGGTTTTCCTTTTTGCTTGACTTTGGGTTTTTTGTTTTTGTGGTGGTGTTTTGAGGTTTTTTGGGGGAGGGTTGTTTGTTTTTTGTGGGGTTTTGCTTGTTTTACTTACAGGAGATGAGGGAAGTACTTCCAGTTTGTACAGGTGGTGTAACTTGGTGGTCAGTGAAGCAGTGCAAGCTGTATGTGCCACTAAGTAAATTTGTGACTCTTCTTTTCGTCTGTTCTGTCATTATATCTGTCTAATTCAGTAAAGTTACAGTTTCTATTCCTTTTACTTTCTATTCCATGTGGTTTCTCTGTCAGCATTGACCAATTTGCCTGGATGCTCATACTGCCAGTGTTACCAAAATATGCAGGTTCAGCACTGTGCAGATGGCATTGCACTACTTAATACCAAGCCACCCTGGTTTAGCTTCAGGGTCACATCAGGCAGACTTTAGGAGAAATGCTTCTCATGGGATAAGAAATTCTGTGAAAATTGTAAAATCCAGGAATGTTTTGGTTATCAGACAATGCTCTTTCTGGGATTTTTTTATGACTAAAAGCTTTTTATATCATTCCCTTGGATTTTGAATGGCAGCATTAGCTGTAGTTTTACAAATGCTAGAAAAGCAAGAAATTAATTTAATTCTAGTTATTACTACTCAGTGCCAATCAAATAAAAACTTTGCAATTATTTTCTGACTCTGTAAGATGTAGTTTGTCAGGAAGCAGAAATCTTTGACTCAAGAGCCAGCTCTAATATGGCAGAAGAACTTACATGTGTGTCCCAAAGGATCCACTGGTGTTGGTAATTGTCCACTGTTGTCTGGATCAATTGTTCTAGTAGCCATCTCCCTCTGCACCCTGTCTCTCCCTTCATCACATGTCCTGAAGGGCATTCATGGTCTGATGAAAATGTTACTGTCACCTGCTACGCAATCTTTATTTGTTGCTGCCTGCCATAATTTTGCACAATAGTCATGTGGTGAAGGACCAAGACCCTTTTGCTGCAGTCTGTGTGAAACAGTGGAAATAGGCTGCTCTCCATCCTTTTATTCACTACTGTTTTGCAGCCCAAAGGTTCCTCTTCCTCTACAGGGGTGTTTGTGCTGCTAGCTGGTTATAGGCCTGTGTCTGGACACGGCTGTTCTCTTACCAGCTGTGTGCCTAAGCATGTGGTTTCATGGGAGCTTCAGGTAAGCTTCAGGCCATGTACCTGTCATCCTGTTTTCCCTCTGTTGATGTTCTCCACTGATTCCAATCTAGTTAAGTCTTGGAAAAACTTCATATTCTGTTCCCGTCTTCCCTCTATTTGTGCAGTTACTCTGTGTTGACTGTACTAGTTTATCTCATGCTGAGAACCACAAGATTGTGTTTATTACGTATCTTGAAGTTTGTGCTCTGTGTGAGCATACAAAGTTCAGAGTAGTTTGATAGGTTCAAGTTTTTATTTTTTTGTTGTGATCTGTATAATGATGATTGCTGTTTATCATGGTTACTGTGTGGACTGACCTAGATTGTTTTCCTGTAGTACCTGATAATGCTGCAGCCATTCTGCAATCTTATGTTAAAAGGTCAAGAGATTCATTATACCTCATATTAATGTTTATTTGCAGACTTACCAAGCAGAATTATCTTCTTGAGAGTGTTTTTTTTATATCTATAGGAAAGTGAAGCTGTAGTTTTATCATTTTATGACTTCTAGTAGTGTATCATAGATGACATGGTTATTGGAAAGACAGTAGAATTGTTGTAAAATATTGGCACAATGCAGGGTCACTTTACTAATTCAGAACGTTTGTCATGCTAATACTGCTTTGAAAGGCTTTGTGTTCAATCGGGCAGTGTGTCTTTATTGGTCTGGATTTATGGTGGATAAACTCTATACTGCCTGTGTTCCCACAACAGGCATAATGTGTGTAAAGGCACCATAAATGTCTTGTCACGGTTAATCCAGCAGAAATACAGTTGGTTGCCAATGCCTGTTTTGGATCAGTTCTATGCCACTTCACAATTTGTACAGAAATCTGACATAATGAATGAGCTGAATGGAATTAAGCAACACCTATTCTCAGTAATTAAAATAATTTAATTTCAAATTTCTTGCACAGAGGAACATAACATCCTACTTCAGAATTTCTCCTTTTGTTTGGCAGTCTGAAAGTCTTAACCAGCTGCTTCCGACTGCAGTGCCTAAAAAAAGTATGTTTAATTATATCTTTGATTGTCCTGGGCATTGATTTCTGACAAGATCACGTCTTTCCAGCCATCATATTTACCTTTTGGGTTTTTAAAAAATATTAATAATTTGTTAGAAGTCCCTGTCACAGAAAGATCCAATGATAAAAGATATATTCATAACAAATTATTCGAGCTTGTAACACTGTATGGTAAAAAATACAGAATATAAAATTAATTTTGATTGTAAATCTGGCTTTCATTTTTTCCTGCTTTCTTTGTGTATGTGTTTCCAGGTTGGATTAAAAGTCCATGGAGTGGTTATGTGTGACTGGCAACAGAAGGTTGATCTTACATGTTTTTTCCTTTGAAATGAAACTGCTTAGACAGCCAGCTGGCTTCAGATGAGAAAAAATATAAATTGATGACAGTGTCTATCAAAATAGTCATGGAGATACATTCCTGATAGAGTGCCTGGTTTAGTTTTTGCCTGTGTATCTCTACTGTTTGAAATTTAAACATGCAGCCGTGTGACTGATAGAATTAGAGGCAGATCTTTTGCACTGTTAGTTCTGTCTTGTGATTGCTAGTGATGGGAAGGATGGGTGCTAATGTCTTTACAATCAATTCTATGGGTGAGTGTCTTTAGGAGAAATGGGCGTTAATGTCTTTGAAATGGGTCTTAGTGCGTCTACCAACCTCAAGCAGGACAAGTTTGTTACAGAACGCAGATAGGTTGACTCCTGAACTTAAGGGTAATATTCAAATGGGTCAGCACAAAGTCTATTGCAGAGCCTACATAGCCCGAATTTCTAAACTCTGGAGAAAAATGACATGTTCGAGGGGGGAATGTGGTAGGCGTTTTGGGAAGGCTGTACCTTCCTAGTACCGCAGCCACTGGGGAAAGGAAGAGGACAACATGCGGCCGGGAGTTCAGGGTAAAAGGACGCTGCGACCTCTGAAACCCCGAGAGAGAAACCCCACAGGCGTATGGCCGAGTGGACTCTCTCCCTTTATTCGAAAAAAGCTGTAGGACTCCTCTGTCTTCTTTGTGAACAGTGGATTTTCATAGTGTAGTTTTCCACACAGTAGGGTCAGGCTGTTAGAACCCGTCCCTGAGATGGGGTAACTGAAAGTTCTTACTAGATCAATCCCTTGTGGTGGATTAAAGTGAAACGGCACTGAATGACCAGTGCATACACATGGCAGGTTTATTTCAGAACAGTTTGGTTACATTGGAAAGATGGTATGTGTCTGCTTTGGTTATTATCTACAGAAATATAATTATATAGAAGTATAAAAATATCCCTTAGGAAAATATACAAGGAAAAGAAAGAAAGGCTAAGAGTACAAAAGGAGAGGAAGGATATTACTACCCGTGAATCCAGCACTGAGACTCGATTTTTGCAATTTCAATGTCTGTTTATCAAAGTGGTAGTCACAGTCTATCTTTGGGAGTGGAGAAGTCCCCCAGAAAAAGATTCAGTGGGTTAATGTATGTTCTGGTGGGAAGGCCCAGGTGCCTCCCCTGGAAGTGGAGTTTTACACTATGAAATACTGTGGATCATGCACAGTCTGGCTATGCTTCGGGGGTCTTTGGTGATTTGTGGCCCTTTGTAAGACATGACCACTGTTTCTCATGACTGCACAAGTTGAGTCAGTTCTGACTTATCAGAACGAATGAATACCTTCAGGCTTACGTGTGAATGTCCAGATACCTGCCCCGGGGGGTGATTTTACACCTGAGTCTCATCAGGAGAGGACATTGGCATGATAAAAAGCATTACATCACCTTGCAGGATCTGCTTCTTACTGGCCTTTTCCCTTATCTGGCTCAACAAAGAAGATTGTTGATAAGCAAGGCTGGGTTTGTTGTGGTCATCCTCTGGTGGGTGGGTGTGCACCTCCTCTGCACCTGGGCTGTTCTTATGAAGATCTGCGGTTTCATTACACACCCAAAAATTCTTTTCCTCCCCTTTGTTTAGGGGGTGCAAATCTGGCCTCAACAAATCACCTGCTGCTTTTGCAAATCTGGTTGTTTGAGTCATTAACCTTTAACATTTCAGTTCACATACAGGCTTCAGGTTTCAGGCAGCTTTGCCAGTCTCAGGGCTTGTCAGGTTTTGTCTGAACTTGCCTTTGCCTACATGGAGCTTTGTTTGGTTTTAGTTAGCTGCAAACCCGAACCCGGTATCTTTTTCTAGTTACTGGGTGGCTACTTCTTAGTTAGTTTCCCTTTGGCTGGTCGTAGTATAATTGTGTGGTATAACCATATTTCTTTCAGCTGAGAGTAGTAGCAAGTAGTTATTATGTGTATAATGATGTATTTGTGACCCTTACAGAATGGTGCAGTGCACAGGAGCATCGTCACAGTGTGATAGCAGAGGCTTTGCAGGTGGGGGCACAGGGTGGGAGTGTGGCAGCAAGGGTGAAAAGAGGGTGCTCGGGGATGTCCCCCTTACTGGGGACCCCAGTGCTGTAAAGAGGTCTTTTCCAGTGGTTGGCAAAGAAATGCAGTTTGGGAGCTGGGCAAAACCAAAAGGGATGAAAGAGCAGGTCTCAAGCAGATGTAATACAGACTGTACAGTGTACAGTAAATGTGGATGTAGAATGGAGTTGCAGATGAATGAAGTCAGCATGTTAACTCAGCTGGGGGTCCTTGATGTGGGGAGGAAGAAGTCATCAACATCATATTCCTTCTGGGACCACCTCTTCCACACCTGCCACCACTGTAAACTTCATGGTTCTTCTCAGACAGGAGACTGGGACACTGACAGGTGGCTCTCTGTAACACTCTCCCTCAGCTACAGCCCACTGTCCTAGGCCTCAGAAAGGTGGCATACAGGGAAGCCTGTCAGTAGGAATAGATCTAGGTACTAGGAAATGCGCAATGATTTTGTGTATGTTTGTGAAGACTTTCTGTGATAGTATTATTTTCCTCATTTTTTTTCTCTGCACATCTGAGCAGTGGCTCACCCACCAACAGTCCTGGACTGGCAGAGAAAGGATGAATATTACACTCATGGTATATATTTCATTTTAAAATTACTTCTTCAAGGTATACCTTTTAAAGAGTTGTTTCAGAAGAACTGCTAAACTGATCTATACGTTTTGTATTTTGTTATACATAAATGAAACACTGTATTAACTGTATTATACATTCCTAAAGAAATGAGCTCTCAAGTAGGGCAGCATATCCATAGATTTGGATGGTCTGGGTGAAAGTAACTGGAAATAAGTGGTGAGGTGACAGTAGATTGGGACCAGCAGTCCTTAATGCCATCTCCCAGCATACATCACCAGCAGCTCAGAGCCAGAGACTGTTTACCTGTCCAGCCTTAACAAGATGAATGTGAATGTTTTATTCCGTTGGTTTCAAATAGAAATTGGGTTGGTACTGAAGCAGAGTTCCACCAGTTTGTGATAGTACTAAATGGACTTTTTTATATTCAGGTCTGTTTCATCTGCATAAGTGTATTTTTATAACCCAGTACTTCCTGTATATTTTCAACAGAATTCCTGTAAAGCTATTGCAGTGCTAGAGTAAATAAACTTGGCAATTCCTTTGGGGTGTTTTTAACCCTCAGGAGTAATCAGCAGTTCTAACAGAGGTTTCATTCTAACATTGTTTGCATATATCTAGCCAGAGATGGCTTTCTGTGGGTTATCTTAAAACCCATGGAAGCACTCCTGGTCTTACCCTTCTTATTGCTTCTCCCTTTCTTTTTTCCCTTATGACTTCTGAATCAATATATTCTTACCTTGACAATAAAAGTTACCATGAGGCTGAAAATTATTTGTTTTCTGGTGAACAAGAAGAGTGAATTACTTCTCCAAAGCTTATGAAGAGGTATTGTGGATGTTTTCTTAAGCTTGCACATCAGAGATAAGTTTGCTTTCTTTCTGGTTCTTCTAGTGCCCTGAAGAATGGAGATAGTTCGAACAGAAAGGAACAGGTCATCCTAATTGCCTGTTAGTCAGTAGAGTCACTGTTGTCTCACCTGTGAGCCTATTCAAAGAGAACCAGTTATTTTGACAAGACTGTAAAATTCTGAGAAATTGTCTGATCTGCTGTTAGGTCCAGGGCATTTTGGATCTAGAGATCTGGAGGCTAATAGCTGGCTTTGTTGTGCTCTGATGGAACAGAGAAGGAGAGAGTAAATAGCTGTGGAAAGGTGACTACTTAAGCTGCCACTGCAGTTTGTGAAATTACTGTGCAGGTAGGTCAAGTGGGCTCTTCACTGGAGTGGACTCTCTCACGTCATCTGAGGACTGATCCTTGCAAGTTCAGTGATACCATTGAGGCTGAGGAGCAGTGCCTGCTAGGTTAATACAGTTATGTTACAGGTAGTAGTACTATGGGTACTATTCTGCACATTATAAAGTGATTAGGATGCTCCTTTCTTTATCAGGATCTTCCTTGAAAAAGTGACATGGGCCCATCTTTAAGTGAGGGAAACAGAAATGCATTTATTTAATGAACTGGGGACAATTCCTTTTCTCATGGATTGATGCAAGTGTGAGAGAAGTAGTGTGTGCTTATAATATATAATACAAATATCTTATACTGAAAATGCCTATTTTCTAAAAATTAAAAATTGTTTTGCTTGAGTAACCAACTTCTGTGTTTGCAAACTGCTGAGTGCTTTATTTCTTGGTTCCCAAACCAAGAAATCTTTGCATGCATTTAAATGTGATCTAAAGAGGAAGAGACATGAAGCCACAGCACCCAGAGAGATTCTGAGAAATTAATCTGAAGTAAACCAAATTTTTATCATTAAAGATTTCAGAGCTATTGAAAGCTATTTATAAGCAAGTCTTTTTTCAATCAATACAGATTTTTTTTTTTTTTAATTTTGAAACTAGAGAAAGAGATTTTAAACTGCTTTGTTCTGTGGTTACTGTTCTTCAGGGCCAGAATTCTGTAATTTCTGATGGGAATTGGATTTACTTCTGCTTAGCAGTTTGGTGTAACAAAGGGTTAAAAAAAACTTACAGAGAAGGAAGTTCAGCTGTTGATCACTAAAATAAAGTAAAATTTGAAGGAAAGTATATGGGGAGAAGATGTACTTTTTAGCGTACATCTGCCAACATACCTATAATGCATAGTGGACAAGAGATCGTTGGAAGCAGCATAGGCTGTGATGGTTTCTGGGTAGCTGCCACTGCTAACTAGATCAGTGAATCTTGAAGCATCTGATTTACACATGTGATTTATTTTAGATTAAACAGTACAAACTGGTTACTTAGCATTAGGAGGCATTTCTTTACAGAGAGGGTGGTCAAATGCTGAAACCAGCTTCCTAGAGAGGTCGATGCCCCAAGCCTGGCAGTGCTTTAAGAGGCATTTGGACAATGCCCTTAATAACATGTTTTAACTTTCGGTCAGCCCTGAAATGGTCAGGCTGTTGGATTGGATGATTATTGTAGGCTCCTTCCAACTGAAACATTCTATTCTAAAAAACCTTTTGAGGACTGGGTTGTTATTTTGATAAATTTTTAGGGAGTTTATGAAACTGTGTGAACAAAGTGATTCTGTGAGGCATAGCTAAATACGTTTTATCTTATTTGCTGATCACTTTCTTGCTCGCCTTGAGGAAATTTCTCTCAATATATATATATATAAAAAAATTATCCCAGCGTTTCCACTTTTATTGCCATGGCGCCTATTCATTTTTTTTCCCTTAGACATCTATGCTGTTACAACTGTTTTGGAAGGTCCACACCAGAATGGGCAGGTGCAGAATGAATTCCTTCAAGATCTGCGCTGCACAGATTTCTGCACAGATGTTCCTAGACTTCCTTGCTGTAGGTGTTTGATACGCATGTTTCTCAAGGAAAAGTTTTGGTTCTTTTCCCCTCCCTCATAATTGATAGCAGTTCCTTTTCTTTTTGCATTTTTTATCTGAAAGGCTTAATGGTCATTAAAAAAAGCACACTCACCATATTCAATTAAAATATAAGTCTGTTTCTCTCAATACTTTGATTAGGAGAAAGAAAAAGAAGTTTCAGATATTTCTGGTTTCTGAGTTTGTGAGCTTTCCTGAGTCAAAACAGTTTACTACCAAAGAAAATGCTTTTCTCAGGAAAAAGGGAAAAATACCCTCTAAATTGTTTAGCATGTGCAGAAAAGTGAACAAAGACTGCTGGAAGTTCTAGAAATACATTTAGTCTGCTTTCTATTTTGCGTTACCATTTCTTGTGGTTGTAGATTGTCCTGTGGTTATGTACTGTACAGTTTTCTTATTGAACAGCCTGTTGAGGTGTAAAGTGATTTAGTGGCCAAATCAGACTTTTTTTTTTTTCTTTTTTTCCCCCCTGTTGGCACTTTTAAAGTTCCTTTTGAAATTGGCTGCATTGCTTGAATAGTTGCAAAAATCTTATGTTACTATTTTGGTTGGCTGTTTATGGTTTGGACAATCAGGCATGCTGCAAACTTTGCTGAAGATACTGTGTATTTGTAGGAAAATGTGTGAAGGGTTGAATTGAGGGTGTTTCAAGTTGTACTACTTCAAAACCGAGAGGTGATTGCACAAACTGGCCTAAATTACAATGTTAAACTTGGGTGTCTCTACCCTTGCAATCCTTTCACGGATACTGCTTTTGTAGTAATGTTCTTAACTCATTGAAGGTTCTTTAGATTATTTAAGATTCTTAAAGAACCTGTAGATTCTCATCTACAGATTCTTACCTTCTTTTAATGCTGTTCCCCCGGTGGCTGCTTTTTGTAGCTGGAAATACCGGGATAGACTAAGCGTTACAGTACCAGGCCACTCTTTATGTTAGTATGTATATGGGAAAATAGAGGGGAACTGAACTTTAAAAGGAACACAAGAAGAGCAGAAAATATCTAAAGAACTCGAAGGACCTTATCTTAATATAAGCATGACTAAAATTCCTTAATCCTAATCTACAGTGACAAGCACTAACATACCAATTACAAGGTCTCTGTACAGTCATCATGCAGAAGAATTAAAATTGTTTGGAATTCTAATGGTGAGTGTGGGAGGCCTGTTCCAAAATCTAATTCCATTTCTTTCATAAAACTCTTAATTTTGAGGTTTTATTGCAATTACTTTTGGGATAATCCAACTCCAGTTACCAGGAGTTAATGGTGTATCTAGGTATGTATAATTAAAGAGGAATAGGAGGCAATTTTCATTTTGGGTTGTCAGTTTCGATATTGCAGAACTTGCTGTACTGTCTTTTAAAGCAGTTTGTAGTGATTGTTGTCAAATGCTGACTTGGGTTCACTGATTTTCCTGGGTTTCTTAATACTTCCAATTTATATTTGCATGATTTATGTTAAGGCAGGATACAGTTTCTCTGAGTAGAATTACATGCATAAAAATGACACTTCTGAATGGACTAGAGATGTTCAGAAGAATCAGTGTGTGCAGAATTCAGGTTCATTTACAAGTACTAATATTAACACTCGTGCCTACTTTGGCTAGATTAAATAAAATAGATCTGTCCAATGTTAATTTAAAGCTATTTGTTTGTTCATATTACTTGTTCTGAAATGTGAATTTGACAATACCTAAATCTGGAATACGGTATCTTTTCCTTGCTGGAGTTTTAAGTGGACCACTTAGAACACCTGTATTAATCAAAACATTAGTACACTTTTGAGCACTGCTCAGTAGCCCAAAAATAATGTGATTTAGATCTGAAAGAGAGTAGTTAATGGTGACTTAAAGAGGCTCTACTAATTATTAAAAATAATAAACTGTAAGGGATGTAAACTTGTTTTTTAATTCTTCCTTTTGCTCTGGGGTAGGATCAAAGACCTTACTACAAATTGTAGCTATCTGACATGTTCTTGAAGACAATGGAGATTTCACATCATGTCTGCCCACTTTTAACAGTGAAAGATGGTAAAACAATGGAATAAAGTTTAACTTCTGTGCCTGCGGTGCAGAAGATTCAATTTATGGTTAAACCTGTTCCTACTTGCTCTGTCTACATCCAAGTCAGCTTCAATTTGTAGCAGTGTTTCCTTTATAGATACAGTCTATATATACTTCAGATTATTTCTGTTTTCACTGAACTCCAGTGGCTCCATGTCTGCCTTAGATTGCAAGAAATTGGAGTGTCCAAAACATTATTGCTTGAATTGAGTGTTTACCAGTATTACAAAGACTGGACAGTTAGTCTAAAGTGGCATATTTCTTTGTGTGTTCCATTATGCCTTTTTCCCAAAGGTACAAGACTCCTGACTTGCATTCAGTTTGTGGTCAGCTGTGATGTCTAGGACTGTTTTTGGCATAACTGCTGTATGTCCGACTACATGTAGCAATGCTGTATTTTTGCTGTTGCGTTTAATACCTTCCAAAGCTTTTTGGCTCTTTCTTGTCCCTGTTCAATGGCATCCTGTTTTCAGAACATTTTTCTGGCCTGTTGAGATAATTTTTAAAATTTATTTATTTTAATTTTTTTGAATGATGAAATGTTGTTAACTATTCTGAGAATGTGTTAATTTAAGTCCATTCATCTGTGTGTGATTCTCAGCTGGCTGAAGCATGGTTATGATGTTGGAACTGCATTCCATAACAAAATTAATTTTTATTCCTAAGTATTCTGTGGATAATTAGAAGACTCCTAGGAAGTACTCATACTGCACGTCCTATGTATGGATTAGTTCTCTTTACCTTACTTGTCCATGACAGATTCTTAGAGAGACTTCCTGATTGCTCTGAAATCTCTTAGCCATTCTTTGAAGTAAAGCCTAAGGTTTTTGAGTTGAACTGGCAAATGTCTGGTAGACATTTGTGGTTTAAAGGTTCTTCTCTTCCTGATGCCCATTACATGTATATGTAATGTACATGTGGTTGCTTTTTCATTCATGGCATTGCAGTATATGAGCCACAGTTTGCTCAAATTCAAAATGGATAATAAAATGAAATGTAAGCCGATTCCAGTGTTAGTGCTGACTAAATCTTGTATCAGGAGGGCAGAAGACTAAGATGACTCCTTATTAAAAATGTTTAAAACGTATATGCATTGGTATCTGATTTGCATCTTTCACAATTCTTTTATACCTAAGTTTAATTTTATCTCTTCTGTTTTTTTATAGAAATCTTTTGGACAGAGATACATTTTCTAAATCTGATCCAAGTGAGTATGCAGTATTTTATTGTTTCTTCTTAGTATGTATTTTAAATGTGCAAACACTGGAATAAAATTAGGTGGGTGATTTTCTTCAGTGTCAGGTTTATATTGTCTTCGTGACAATTACGTAGAATAATTAAGTTACACTTGAATAAGTTACACTTCTAACTAATGTTATGCAAACTGGAATTTTAAATACTGTTTCTAATACTGCTTTCCTGAGCTAAGTAGTCCCTTATTCAGCATTTAACCTAAAGTTTCCCGAAATTAATAAATTCTGGAAAACTGGGCTGTTGTTTCTTTTTTAGTATCTGTTGTTTTAGATCTTTTTCAAAGCTATTACGCAAAATACTAAATAAACAAGAAGCATTTGTTCCTGCTAGTACATACTGTCCACTAATCTTACAGTCAAATGCTCAAAAGTAAAATTAAGTTAATTAATTTCTGTGAAACACTATCTTTCCAAATCAAAAATAGTATGATGGTTATTGAATTTTTTTTTCTTTTTGATCTTTTCAGAACTGTAAGCTAGACACTCACTTTCCTCATAAGCTGTATTATGACTGGATCCCCCAAAACTCTCATGTCTATGAATTTATGACGGGACTTTTGATTTAAAATCCATTACTATCTTCCTGTATTTGGATGCTTCATGAAAACTTTCATCAAGGAACCAAGATAACAAAAAAATTCCTTTTCTTTTCTGATAATGTTACTCAAAGGAGTTCTGTGGTGTTGATAGACTGGTCTTCAGGTTGTGGTGTCATCTTGTCTCCCCTACAACTCTCCATTTGCTTTTATCCATAAGTTCAATTCCTTTAAGCCTGGCCTTTTCTTCCTTAGGATACTGTGTATTGTGCTTACTGGCACTTGAAATAACCCAAGACACATGTACTTGTGTCAAGTGTCTGGATGTGCAACCATGTCCTGATATTTGAATACTGAGTCATGTAGCAGTATGAAACATTTGAGTACTTTTGTTGGAGTATATGTTTCCGTTCTGCATCAAAAATTTCTTGAGAGAGATTCCACAATACGCTTTTGAAGGGAAAAGCTTCTACTTCCTGGGGAAAAACTACAAGAAGTTAGGAGTACCTTTGATGTTTCTAACTGTAAAACTTTTTTTTAAAAAAACCCAGAAACCAAAAAAAACCCCAGGAGACATAGGCAATACCATGCCTCTGGTGTATGGAGTTCACACAGAAACAAAAGTGTGTGTTTTGAATGAAATTTTTTAGTTGGCTAAAGAAAAGCGTAGCAATTAGTTGAGGATTGGATTAGATGATCTTTAGAGGTCCCTAACAATTCTGTGATTCTGTTAAAAAAGACCCTCAGTTAAACTGTTTGGTAGAGTGCTCAGGGACCTATTGCCCGTAATGAATTCAGAGATCTCTCATATTGGCAAAAGTGATGTGGTGTCTATAGTTTTTAAGCTCAGATATTATTAAGGACAAGTGCTTCAAGTTTTTATCAGATGAGTCACTGTATTAGGCACAAATTGCAGGGTTTGAGTGGCAGGGGACTGCAGTGTGAGCTGTGTGGGAGAAGGCCACGAACCACCCTGTGACAGCACAGCTGAAAACCCCGTGAGTAGCGCTCGCCTGCCAGAACTTCTGCCAGCCAGGGGAGCACAGAGTGCCCCGCTCAAACATACCACGGTAAAAATGTGTCAACAGTTGGGAGCTAGAGATAGAACTGCTGAAGATACTGCCAGAGCCACATGTGTGCAGATGCACTGCTGGAGATGCCTTCTTGAGAGGAGATGCCCCACGCAAAGGGCAGTACCTCCAAAGGCTCTGTGCACAGGCCAGGAACACAGAGGGGGGCCAACCAAAGTGATCATGGCTGGTGGGTCACACTTTCTGGGGAAAACATGGAAATAAAGTGGCAGGAAAACCTAAAGAAATCTTAGTAGCTATTTAAAAATGTTTCTGGGAAGTAAACTGGTGGTATTTTTTAATGGATTCTCAGTATATGGAATTATTTTTGCTTATCAATTTGCAACATACTACTTTTTCAATTATGGTAAATATCTTATTTAAAGTGCTCAGATTGGTGGTGTGCTTTAGAGGTCTGGTCTCCAGTTGTGAGTACCCAGTTATGCTGCCAATTAGGCCTGTCTGTCAGGCTAGCAGGTTAGCAGTGTAAAACCATGGGGTACAGTAATACTGTCCTTGCTGAAAAGAGAAGGAGGAAAATGTTGACTCTGGAAGTACTCATACTGTATTTGCTCTCAAGAAATTACTTGTCAGAGCGGCTTTGATTTTGGGTACTCTCCAAACAGTATACATCCAATTTTAGTACTCTGCACGTTTTTTTAATAGCCAGTTCAGTTTGTTTGCTTGTACTGTCCTTTAGTTGGGTACAGAGATATGGCCCTACTGTAAAAGGGCTGAGTAGTATAAAAGGTTCTTGTTCTTCTGTATTTGGAAGTACAGCAGAACAACTCTCCTCAGTGTCTGTTCACTTGGACAAAGGCCATTCTTAGGCTGCTCTGTATATAGTAAGTTTATTCTGTAGCTCAAAAGGTGTCAAAACCAACATTCTGCCACTCTCACAAGATCCACTTTTACAGCCACTGAAGTTGCAGCCATTAGATCTCTATACAAGATAGAACCATGTAGAATCATTCTGTATGTTGAGGTCTCATTGCTTTTGACTAGGCCAGTTCTAATGTGCTTTTCATATTCCAGTGCAGTCATCTAAGGATCATACTGATAGTGAAAATCCAATTTTATCTTCGTCTTTTTCTCAGAGGGACATGTGAATGTAGCTGACTTCCATGTCAGTATAAACAGCCTTCTCCTGAAATAAAAAGGAACTTGTGATTTCTCTGGTTCTCTTAGGAGATGTGCTTGGCCTTTTTTTGGTAGTGTAATTGCTACTCAGTATTCCAATTCCAACCACTTCCCTGCAATCTAGAATATTCATGCCAGGAGGAATCTGTCACTTTGCCTCCCTAGAGGCAAGTGAAGGCTCTTGGTGACAGTGCTTTCTGCTCTGTGGAGTCAAAGCAAGTAATTTATACTGATTTACTGTAGCATTTGGAGCATTCTGCTCTCCCAGTTTGGAGACCATTTATTCTAGGAATACTTTTTTTGACTCTATGGGTTTTGTTTTGTATCTTTATCTTGTTGAAAGCTGAGCTAGAGTAGTGCATCCCTGATGAGGCAGGGGTGCGACCTGCCGAGGAGATACAGATTAATGATTTTAGCATGTTTCTTCTGTCTAATGATGGGCAGAATTGTTTTCTTCCCATGCTCTGACGACTCAAGCTGAGCCCTGCAGAGCTGTGCTGGCAGCAGCACAGTTGGAATGAAATGTCCTCCTGTGGAACCCTGTGGCTTCTGAGTACTGATCATCAGAAGAGTCCAGTATGAACAACTGAAGACATAAAACTCTTCCCTGGGGAATCTCCCCATGGAGGATAGTAACAATAAGAAGAATCTCTTGGCAGTTGGGACAAAGGGACCTTAGGGCACCTCTGTCTGGAATGTATAAAAGCTGGTCAGTGAAGAGTATTGGGGAGTCCTGCTAGAACTGGTAAAAGATTTTAGGTAGCATGGGGAAAAGGTTAGTTTTATTGTGGATAAGTCTTCCTTGAAATGGAATAGATGTGTTGATATGTTTGGGAAAACTGAGATGGGCAATGTTGATGCAACAGTAGTTTCCAGGCTAAAGGATAAGCATATATGCATTGAAGGGGAAAGGACCAGAGCAGGTAAAGGAGGCCCAATCTGTCTGTGAAAATAGGAAGATGCAGGCTATAATAATCTATAATATTTTGGGAACTGTATCTACAACAGTGATGAATGTTGACATTTCCACTTTCTTCTTTATTGCAAGATTTAATTAAATTTACCTTAAATGTGACATTGTGGTATCAGTGTCCAGAGTTAAAAACTACTAAATATTAATATTCCTGTCTATAGATGTAGATGTATCTTTTCTTGGAACAAGTCATATGGCAAAGCCTTCCAGAAGGGTTTCTCAGTTCTTCTTCATCTTCATGCTGCTCTGAACTTCGTTGTTGCTCCCTCAGTTTTTGAGATTATGAGAGAAAAAACTGTTTTTTCAGCTCTTAGGATGTGGTTGCATGATATGATAGCTTCTGAAATATTATTTATCCCACTTTATTCCTTCTTCTTCCTCATGACAATGCTGTTAACCATTTTCTGCTAAGAAAATTACTTGCTTTATGGAGCCTTTAATCTCTGGTTTGAGCATTTCAAGCGCTTTAGATCAGCTTTACCATATATATCTCCAGTTGATTATAATGTTGATGAGGTTTCTCAGTGATCACTGCAATAAGTGTATCAGGATCTTTACAAAACTCTCTCTGAGAGCCATCAGAGATAGTGAATCTTAGCTTTGATGGAGACCAGTATCCTGGTTGGTTTCCTAAAATTTATGGGATGCGTTTTAGAGAAAAGACAGAAGAATTTTAAAAATTATTCTAAATTTACAAAGTATTTATCTCAAAAACTGGAATATATGTCTTTTCTATAGCTTTCATTAGGGCTGGCTTTTTTTTGAAATGTCAGTTTAAGATGCACTCGTGTATGTATCCCTGTCAGTAGTCAGACTTGCACCTTTTACTTACACTAAAATATTGCATGAGGTGATTGCTTATTAGTCTATATTTTTATTATATTTAAAATAGTGGTCACATCTGCAGCCTAGAGCAGGAGACCTTATTGCAGTCTACAACTTCCACTGATCTCTACTCTGTGGTGACCAGGGACAGGACCTGAGGGAGTGGCCTGAAGTTGTGTCAGGAGAGATTTAGGTTGGATATTAGAAAAAGTTTCTTCACCTAGAGGGTGGTTGGGCACTGGAGCAGGCTCCCCAGGGAAGTGGTCACAGCACCAAACCTGACAGAGTTCAAGAAGCATTTGGACAATGCTCTTGGGCACATGGGGTGACTTTTGGGTTGTCCTGTGCATGCCAGGAGTTGGACTTTGATAGTCCTGATGGATCCCTTCCAGCTGGGTCCCTTCCAGCTCAGGATATTTTATGATTCTGCAATTCTAGATGGGTAGTCAGAAGTTCAGTAACCTACAGAACTTTCTTTAGCTGTTTTCATAGCTTCTATTTCAATCTGTTTTCTCACATTTTCCCATTTCACTTCATTCTTCATGTAATACACTCCAGCAGCCTACTCCACAGTGTGTTGTATAAATAGGCTTTTTGGTTTGGATTCACTCTACTATAAACAGTAACCTAAGGTGGTAGGCACATGATTGCCAAGGGTTTATTTAGAGTAAATGGAGAAAGACAGACATTTGAGAATTATTTTGAATATTTTTTTTTGTAAAAGCTTTTTTTCATCCATAAGACATCTTACTGAAAAAATGAAAGTGTTAACTTTTAATTTCTATGTGAGCTAAAATATTGAAATTGCTTTTTTCTGCTTCTCCTATTTGCTACTGCCTAAAGGGATTTTTTTTTTTTGAGCAAATACATTACAAGTAAGAAAATGTAGTTAGAAGGTTGACTTCATTTCTGCTTTGGTCTGTTGATGATTCTGACTTCACTGAGCAAAATCAGACCTCTGCCTTTGTTGATGGAGGCTGCAGCCTAAAACAGTATTATTTTTGACCTTATTTTGAAAAATAATAATTGGTACAGGAGTAGAATTTGTTGAAGAAAAAATGTTGAAATATGTGTATTTGTTGTTTAGAAAGGGTTTGAAGAAGAATTTCAAATAAAAATAGTTTTATTGTAGTTACCTGCAACTAATTCAAGAGTGTAGAAAATAAGGTTTATAGTGCTCTTTCAGAGCAAATGGTCTGTACTTAAAGTAGTATTTAAAAGACCTGATTATAATCATTGGACCCCTGTCACCAGTCCCTGTGATAGAAGCTGCAGCTTAATGTCTAGTGAGTGCTGTACTGGAAATACAGACCTGAGTGACACCTGTGGGATTGTTCTGTTTGGTCTTTAAAAATCAGGTTAGGTCAACAAATTTAATCGATTCCACTTTTTATCAGGTTTTAATTTAAAAAAATAAAGTATGCCTACATGAGATGCTTACATATATGTAAATAATCTGAAGTAAAATTAAGGAAGAAAACCTGACAAGTCTTTTTTTCTCCTTTTTCTGGTTCTATTTCCCGTTTCTTTTCAGTAGGGTCCTCATTTGTTATTTTATTTTAATTTTCTTGTCTCTTGAAGGAAATATATTTTAGGGTAATTGTGCATTAGATTATCTGGAATAGCTTGACCACCCACATTTAAGTAAGACCTGCTTTTATCCGATTTTGCCTTTAAAGATTGTCAAGTGCTTTGCTGGAGGTCTGCTGTAAGTGTTGCCTCCCATTTTAGAAGCACTCCATTTATTAGCTGATTTCTGCAACAACTAGACCACATGGTCACCAGTCTGGTTAGGCTTGCTGACAACTGAGGGAAAACATTACTATTTGATTGTCCTAGTTACTAATTTCCACAGCGTAAGAGACTACAAAATTAGTTCACTTAATTTAAGGGTATGTTAAACTTTGAAAATGACCAAACTTTTTTTTTCTCTTCACAGTTTGTGTTTTGTACACACAAGCAATTGGAAACAAAGAATGGAGAGAGGTAAGATGCATATTCATAGGTGTATAAACCTTTTGGGCATATTTAAGGATAGTCATTTGCCCTAGCAGAAGGCATGTCAAAGCCTCTTGAACGCCATGCTAGGCTTAGGGGAGTCCTATGTTCTAGCAAGCACTTAAAATACAGTCACATTGATCTCAGTTTCCATATCTGTATCACACATTTCCATCAAAAAAGAAAACTAAATAGAGAAAATACATGAGTTTCCCATTTTACAGTCTCCCTTAGATAAATTAGACCAGACTTAGCTGTCAATTTGGATAAGGTTTGTGACTCTCAAGAGAGGAAGACATTCAAACAGGACTCTGCTGTGGTGATGGTCATTACCAGCAAAACTAGCCTATAATTGTGGTAAATATTTACCTTTGCTGTGTAGTGTTTCAGAGAAGTTAGATGCTGCTGAGTGTACACTAGGCAACAAGGGAGTGAGGATATTATGTATAGGTTGGACTTTATCTTCTTACCTGTGAGTGTAAACACTCACAGATTCTTAAGAAACTAAATCAGGTAGCTCAGAATTGGATACCTGCAGCAGATCAACATTTATAGCCTAGAGCTCTGTCCCAGTACTTAGTTATCTATTTTTTCTCCTGTAATGTCACTCTTTGAAAGAACTGATAGTGTTGGGGGAGAGTGGTCATCTTTCTACTGATAAAATATACTATTTACCTGCCTTCAGAGAGGATTGGTGGAACTTTTGGTGCTACAGGTGAACTGCTCTGCAGCCATGGGCTTAAAGAACAGAGTCAAGAGTGGAACGTACTATCTGACTGTTTTTCCCTGTAAAAGAGAGGAGGTCTGATATTGTTGTTTTCAGAACTGATACTTTATATGATTATGTGGTGTAAAATTCCCAGTGGGAGGTGACCAGGGACACAGAAAACAAACCTCTTTTCTAATATTTGGTGTCCTTGCCAGTTGGCCAGAGAATTGTGTTTCCTGCTTTGCTGAAACATGGTGGATGTGAGTTTCAGTCTTGTCAAGAAGAGAGAATTGAATTTGTCTCATGCTTGGGGAAGAGCTCATGTAACTCTGCAATACATGAAACAGTGAACCTATTTAATTGGTAGTTTTTAGCTAAATTGCTGCTGTGTGTTGTTCTTAAGTGGGTACTAGATATCCTCTCAGTATACCTACTGGGTGACATTCCTCTGATTTGTGTGAAGAAATATCAGTTTAGGGACTCATAATGGGAATTCTCTAATCGTAGTTAAATTAGCAGATATAGTGAACATACACAGGGTTCTAAATGTTTGGATATCAAACTGTGAAAACAGCAGATTCTTGAGTCGTTTAGGTGCTGAGGTGGCTTGGTATGGTTTGGTTGTCAAGCTTAGGTCATCACTCAAGCATTGGGGTTGTCTTCTGGTCCAGGGTTAAGAGGATTTTGTCAAAATTTTGGCTTGTATTATTGTCTAAGGTTCATTTGTGGAATTTTCATACTTCTCTTGTGTAGCTGTTTAAACAAGTACTTAACTATTTTTAATGATAATTGTCCTGATGGTAGGATTATAATATAATCTTACCTAGAAGTACATATAATTAAAGAGGAAGTTTAGGAACTAAAGGCATTAAACAGACTTTTGACATTGCAGTTACTAGAAAATCTGACTTTATTTTAAATCATAATTATCTCCATCTTGTCTATCAGAAGGTTCAAGTGTAAATATTTGCAACCTAATTTTCTGTTTATAGTTAGTGGAAAAAAATAACATCCTGAGGGCAGTTCACCAGACCTAATTTAGATATCTGCATTAGATCAGATGAATCATTCTATATAAATGCCTCCAAGAGATGATCAAAAGCCTAGGTTTTTGACTATGTCAGATGTAAAGTTCAGTGAGTAGAATCCATTCCTATATCTGTTATAACAGTCAGAATTTAAAGGTTGGCATTGTGGAGGGGCTTAGTCAGGGTTGTGTTTTATATGCTGTGGTGCATTATATTTATACCAGCGGTAAAAAAACTAAGGTAGTAGGTAGAAGATTATTCCCTTTAAATAGTTACATTGATTCTGTTGCTCTCCTGAATACTGTTGCTGAAGGTTTTTGCTTCTTGGCCATATTAAGATTGTAGCTTTACTTGATTGTTTGTGGGGAAAAGTAAGCCATGTGGAGAGCTAATTAATCAGTAGCTATGTTATTAGTCATAAGTGGCTGGATTATAGAAGTAACCTCTTCTGCTTAAAAATGCTGAAGGTAATTGGGAAAACAGATTTCAAAAGGTGCTTAATTTAGCTGAGAAGTGTAGACTAGAGACTTTTAGAGTACAGCATTTTAATGTTATAAGTAAGGTCAATTCTATTAGTAATTTATCAGTTAAGTAATTAGTTATAGTAGTTTATTCATTGGAGCATTTAAGTTGGAAAAGGCCTTTAAGATCGTTGAGTCCAAACATAGGTGAAGAAATCATTTGTGTACCCATGTAAAAAAAGTAAAGAGACAAAAAACCTGATGCTTCAACTAAAACTCAAACCAGTAATTTAAAATAATTTAAAGAAAAGTTAATAGTGAATTCAATCTCCTGAGTTTTGTAACAATCTAAGTCTAATTGGTGAGAGATAAAGGTGACAGTGTAATGAGTATTCACTTAGGCCCTTCCTGGTCTCGGTGTGATTTGATCATCAGCACATTGCATATTTATCTTTGGTTACTGATACAGATCTGTAATGCACTATAAATTAAGTCTGACAGATTTCCCAAGGGTAGCATGGTTGTAGTGTAAAATGAAATACTGTTTATTGAAAAAAATACAGAATTGAAGAGATGACAAGTACTTACAAATTTATGATGTTTTATTATTTTAAAAGATTAAAACTGATGCTTAACTGCCATTTTATGACTTCTTTTTCTTTGGAAGTAACTTTTCCTTTGGATTCATACATAGCTCTATTTCTAATGGAGCTATAAAATTTAAACCCATGATGTATGCAATACAACAATCATGGAATAATTTTAGAGAAAGGAATCTACATGTTATGCAGCCTCCTATTCATCTGCTGTTTCTGGTTCTTCCTCCTGATCCATGAAAAGCCATCTCCAAAGTCAGGCCAGGTTGCTCTGGGACTTGCCCAGCTAAGGTTTGAATTTTTTTTAAATTAAAATTTTTTCAGTTTGGCAGGAGCTGAGGAACTTTCTATAAACACCAAGAAAGAAAAGGTATTTTACTAAAAGTTCAGAGAGCGGAGTAATAAAGAGCTGAATGGAGGTGAAATAGGAGATAGGCAGTGCAAAAATGATACATTTGCGATGGAAGGACTTTGTTGCCTCATATTTAAAGCTATCTGAAATCAGCAATATATGCAAGCTTTTGCTTGCTTTTTTGCTTGTTGTGTTTGGTTGGGGTTTTTTAGTGGGCTTTTTTTCAGGAAACAGTGGATTTTTGTTACTGATTCAAATTTCTGTGGATTTTTATTGGCTTTGGGAGCTGATGTTGATGAAGTTTAGGTCATACAATACAAGGTACGTATCTCTATATTGAAATATGAGGTCTTCTGCCACTGTCTTCATCCACAAGGTAACTGATGTATTCATGTGAACACAGTAATTTTCTTTCATGGCGTCTGTTTAAGAGAAGTTTTTACAGTCTCTCATGTATCTCACATAATCCTGGTATTGGCAGTCTAATTATACTTCCTTAGAGCATGTGGCTTAAACTTACACTTTTCTTTTACAGTTTGGAAGAACAGAAGTAATTGATAATACTTTAAATCCAGATTTTGTCAGAAAATTTATAATGGACTACTTCTTTGAAGAAAGAGAGAATCTGCGATTTGATTTGTAAGTTAACAGTCTTTGACTCTAATACATATTGTAAGTATGTAAAGTTTTGTCCAGCATAAAACTAACTTGAAGAGAGATGGTATCTATTAGCATAGGATAAATTAGTGTAATAAACATGATTGATTTAGCATTGCTTCCTCAGAAATGTAACATAATAATGACCGAGTTTTAAGAAATTGACTGGTGTTAACTAGTCTAAGTACAATTATACTTACAATTATTACTTTCAGAAAATAGTTAGAAAGGAAAAGATGTCAAAACATTAAATGTTCTTGCAGCATAGCCAGCAAAACAGGTATGGATATACTGTCCAGAAATAAAATACTGTACAAGTAGTACAGAGCCAAAAATTTCTTTACTATGCATCTAAATACACTAAATTTTAAGATTTTAAAACAACAACAGTTGTTCTAGAAGTAGATGGCTTTTGACATTATTCCAGATGTGCTCATTTCATTCCACTGGTGGAATTGTTGTGACTTTCACTTTATTCTTTGGAAAATAGAATTGAGAGTCCACTCACCAGGTCATGCCACCATTTCATGTCTTCTCTTGCATTTCAGTAATTTCTGATTATTTCAGTCTTTGTGGTAATCAAGGGTTGTCTTGTTTTTTTTAGTTTTCATCATCTTTTTTTATTAGCAGTTCTTTCTTAACCTTGCTCTAGGAGAGAGTATGAATAACCTACGTAGATAATTAAGTTTTTGCTGCAATTTTGCATCACACTATGCATTGTGGCTGCAAATTTTCTTTATATGTCCTTTTTCAAGAACCCTTTTCATATTTTTTTTTGTTTCCTTTGTAAGATGTACTAGACCACCTATTTCAAGGAATGAAAGGAAATACTTACAGCCAGGAAGATTACAGGGTGCTTTGAGGTGGCTAGGTACAAATTCTTCAACTTTCACAATGGAAGCCTGATGCAGACTTTATTTGTAGTTTTAAAAGTTGGGTTTAATGTAATGCAGTCTGTGGAGTATAACTATTGTGGGTTATTTAAAGTAAATTTTAAGTCAGAGCTAATCAATTTGTGAAATGAAGGATTCTTCTCCAGATATAAAGGATTGCTGAAATAACCACACCGTGGGGATGCATGGGAATCTGTATCTGTTTGCCTCCTGCTTCTCATAGGATGCGTGCAGGTTATGGGGAGGGGGCAGTGCAGTAGAAAGGAAAAGTGAAAGAAATTAACTAAAAAAGTGAAAGCCAAGCTCAGTCTACAGAAAGAAAGGGGAGTCAAACTCTTGCTAAAAGCATTTTAGTTTCTTGTCAGTTACTTCTATTTGCTTATTCAAATGACCAAAAAATTATCTAAGAAAAGAATTTACAAGTTAGTTTGTTTTCTGAGGTTAATTTTTAATTTTTGGTCTGTTTTTGGTCATCTATCATTGTTCAAACGGGAATATCAGAAGAATTTATCTTTAAAGCTTGCACTTTGTTGAAAATTATTTAATTTCAAATAGCTAGTGAACCATAGTCCTACAATATGTGATGACTCAATATGTCTTTCTTACTGGAAAATTTTCATTCACAAATCTGTTTGTGTAAATTTCACATGTGGCAATAGGTGAAAGAATTGTTTGATTTTTGTTTCTTTATATAATTGTCCTCAGATGTGTCATCTGGCAACTCTGATGTAAATTTTCTTTTTTTTTTTTTCCTAAGCTATGATGTTGACTCAAAGAGTCCTAACCTGTCGAAACATGTAAGTTCATCCTCACTATTATACTTCCTTGTGCTAAAATGCTTACATTTCTTAAGTAGGTTTATTTTCTTTTGACTGTAAGTAATATCAGATAGATAGAGACAAATACAGTGATTGGGCTATGAGTAAAAACATATATGAGTATAATTTTAATGAGACATTTCTCTTGCACAGGGCATATTTGAGCATGCATGTATACCCTTTCAGATATGTAGTATGCTGCAATTTGTTGATACTTTTCTGGGTCCTAAAAATTGAAGCATGTTTTGATTGTGTCTCAGTGTTAGAAGAAACCTTTTATACTCATGTTGCCTTGAAGTGGGAGTGATGAAATAGTAACTTTAAATTTAGAGATGCAAGAGTAGAATTCAGAGGCTTCTTGGTGAATTTTTTTAAAACATGACCAGGAAGGCTTTGGTTAGAGAACCTTTGAGAGCCTGGAGCAAAGGAACAGAGGATAGTAGAAGGAATGCTGAGTGTGTGCTTCGCAGTGAAAAGATGACTTTTAGCCATTGCTCGCCAATTATATCCTCCCTGTAATCATTGTGTAGTGCCTTAGAATTACATCTGTAAATGTAACCCACTGTTATGTCAAATAGGTGGCAGTGAGTCTGTTTATGATTCATTATTGCATAGTTATTACTAAGATGTGGTGTTCAGCAGAATCTGTTCTTCAGTAGGGAACAGCTCAGATAAAAGGGAAACCAAATTTCATTGAAATTTGAATTCTGAGAATATGAATTCTGAGTTTTTATGTTATTGCTTTTCAGGACTTTTTGGGACAGATGTTCTGTACACTGGGAGAAATAGTGGGATCACAGGGGAGCAGACTGGAAAAACCAATTGTGTAAGTATTCTGGAATTTTGGATGAATGCATACTCTGCATGAGGCTATGAGATATCTTGATATACAGAATTGACAGGTATGGCTTTTAAGAGAGTAAAAAGTTACATGCAATAGAAATATTTCTTTAAATAGGCTATGATAATTTAGGTTTCGTTGTGGACAATTAGCAAAGGAATTGACGAATCCAAAATTTTTGTCAATCTCATTACATTTTGAACCTCAATACATTAGAAATAGCTTGAGTGTACAAATCTAAAAAATATTTTTGTTTCAGTTTGCAAATTAGCACATCATAGAACTTTTATTACCTTTTGTTCAAGCACTTGAGTTCCTGCAAAAAAACCTGCACAAAGAAACAGTGAAGAATCAGATGATGAGATTATCAGATTTCTAATACAATCACACAAAATTATTAACATCAGCAAATATTGTGGCTATTAGACAACAGTATTTTGTGATTCTCCCCTTTATCCCATTCTGGATATGAAACTTCTAAAAACATGTCTAGGAAATAGCCTAGAGGACAGTATAGTAAGTGACATAGTAGAAAAGTTGTGTTAGGTTATGTGATTAAAAAGACTGTCTGCAAACAAACGAGAGGAGTGTCCCAGTGGTAAGCCCAGATGGGTGAGCCCAAATACCTTGCCCTGGCTACTTTGAGACCCATCCCAGGAGAGTCATCAGCTCATGGAATCCCATCTCCAAACACTTAAGGAATCAAAGAGGTACAAGGCAGTCAGGGGAACTCCAGTAACACAGTTAGGGAAACAGTCCCTGCCCAGCTCCAGGGCTGTCCTAGGAGAGCCAGACCCTCAGCAATGTGGGATGCAGCATGCAGTCACTGCTTGTTCTGGATATGTTTTTAGTTCTTGATGGTGAGCAGGTTGGCTGCACAGTTTGACGTCTACTTTAGCACAGAAATACTGTCTTGTCAATTGAACAGGAGTTTGGCCCTATTTTGCTTACTTCTGCTAAAATAAAAGCTCACTGACTTCTCACTGTCTAGGCCTAGCTCATGTTAGGTGCCACAGCAAATTGCACTGTCACAGCTCCATGGGTTGACTGGTTGTCAGTTGATGCTACTTGGAAACCTGTGGTCTCTTAAAGAAAGTGCTGACTTCAAAGACAACCTATATTTAGTAAAATGAATCTCACCTGACTTCTTGAAGGTCTTCAAAGTTGTTCCTCAATTAGTAAATTATTCAGCAGAGCACATGTTTTTTTTTCTGAGAAAATTCCTGAAATTTATTTTGAACATGTAAATTAGAAGGCATCCATTCAGCAGTTAGCATTTGGTACAGGTTAAATGATGTCTGAAATGAGTAACAGATGAAATTTGAAGTTTGAAATTATTTATGAGAAAAGAAAAAATATCAGTGTGGATTCCGTGGAAAAAAAGGTCTTATGTCATAGTTGTGTTGGCCTGTATAATATATTTTCTCTTGGGTAAACAGGCATTTCTCAGGTCTGGGTTCTGATACTCTGTTGTGTAGTAGTTACTAAGTGGACCCAACATGTACATAGACACATGTTAATGAGAGTGTGTTTGACTTTTTATCAGTTCTTCATAGTGTCCCTGTTTTATTTTGTCATTGGTGCTTTTGCAGTGCTGTGACTTGACAGCTGTGCTTGAGCGATTGTCCACTCTGGACTCTGAAGTCTGGATATTTGGGTGTCTAGAAAACATCTCTGTTATTCATTAAACCATTGCATTGCATTTCAGGATTGTTTGCTTATAGATTTGTGTTTAATATCTCTTAATATTCAAACAATGAGAATTCAATTGATAATATTGCATGTCTTCCCTTCTTAGGGATATTTACCGCTTTGAGTTTACTGTTCTCTTTATGAAGTCAAGTCTGTGTTCTCATAGCATGAATGCTCTTTATGATCTATGAGTTAAGAGAGCTTTATCTTCTCACCATATTTCTGAAATTCATTGACATTTGCCCTCTTCAGTTCTCTCCCAACGGATGTACAAAGAAGAGAATGCTTGGTGCAGTTTTAGTCCTAATCAGCTACCCTACAGAAGTAGCACTTTTTATACTTAAGCAGTTTGAGAGGCTTGAATTTCATTCTCTGATTGGCATTCAAGTAAGCTCTGATGTTCTTTCAGAATGAAAATTTGAAAGACTTGAGGCTTATTCTTCAGATCTATCTACTTTAGGCATTTACAAAAGTCTTGCACAATTCAGGACTCCACGGCTGCCATGAGCTGTCCAGTTTCAAGTCAGATTGTGTATCATCAGGGAAAGTTTAAGTCTACAAGGAAAGGGTAGTCTTGTCCTTCTTCAAAATTAAAGTAAAATGTCTCAAGCCTAGAGGGGTCAGCATTGCAGTGGTCAGGCAGGAAGGCTGAAACACACTTTGCCCTAATCTTCATGTACAAGTACAAAAGTGAAGGTACACAATGCACGTTTTTCTTTGCCTACATGGCATGCATGCCTTGCTGGTGTTACAAGCACTGGTGGATTACACCACTGAAGCATGACCCTGACAGTATTTCTTCTTGGCAGTTGTGAGATGGTGCCCTGAACCTTCCTCTCTGTTTCTGATACCATTAAGGACGTGGGCTTTTATACAGTCTGTCACAGGAGAGTCTTGCTCCCACTATTGTAGTATGGTAGACTGTTATCCTTGGACAGGAAGCATTTTTTGTTCAAGAACATATTTTACTGTTGCACTTTATTTTACAGCCTGGCCAGGTACAGATGTGTACGTTTGTTTTGGATAATTTCTATTGGAAAATAATTCTAATAAATCAAAGAAGGTTAAATGAGTAATCTGACATTTTAGCAGTAATGTTTGTTCTCTTTACGTTTTTTTTTTGGGTTACTAGATTCATTAAATGCCTTCTCAAGACAGGCTTCATGTGTAAGATTTACTCTGACTGGCCTCTCATGTTCCAGCTGTATTGACATGAAAGGATAGTGTGCAGATACACCTACTTCCAGAAATGACATGGTTTTGTTCTTCTCTCAAGAGAATGTCACCTACTCAGACATTATCCAGAATTAGATCTTTGCACATTCTGTCTTCCTAGAGAGAAGATGCTAGCCACGTTTATAACTCTGAGCAATGTTTTTTTTTCCAGGATCTGCTAAGTGCATTCCTGTAGGGGTTCTCTTTAATGAGGAGGTAGCACCATTGCAAAGCTTAATGAGCATTCTGTGCTAGTTATTCACATCTGAGTGCCACTGCCTGCTAATGAGGCTGTACTGGAGCCAGCTGGCCTATTATGTGAAGTTCTCTCTCCTGTCATCTTCATGTGAACATAACAGATAGAAAAACACCTGAACCGACTTCTTGTATATGTTTGTCGTATCCTCTTATCTCTGGGTGTGACTGTCAGAGGGCTAGGCTCTGCAAATTCAGGGATAAGACTGTAAATTTTTGAATGACCTGAAAAATATTCCATCCTCTGCCTCATTGCAATTCCAGCTTGCAAAACTGGAGGCTCTTTTTCACCTCTCAGGTTTTAATTTCCACAGAAATTGTCATCTTATTCACAGACTCCATAATGGTCCTCCTTTCAGTCATTGTTAATACCCAAGTACTCTTCAGAGTGTCCTTTTAAACTTCTCTTGGTGCTGCAGATGTGGTGTCTCAGTTGTGTAATCATTTGTTCTAAGGAGACAGTAATTACGTTTCAACACTGTACTTTGTCTAGACATGCAGGTATTGTTGGAAACCTTTCATTTGATAATGAAAGGTTCTGTTCCTCTAATAATGAAATTACCTGCTCCATCAAATACTATTCAAAAAGAGGTGATCACAATAGAGAACCTGCAGGTTCTGGACTCTCAAGCCAGTAGGACCCACTGAAATGTAGATTTTCACATTTTATTTTCCTTAATTCAGTTTGCACTCTGTTCACACTTAGACTGGCACATTTTCCATGCCTGAGTTTCAGGTAACTAGCTCTGAATGGTGGAGTTGACTGCAGTTATGCAATACAGATTACAGATAATATCTATATCTACCTCTCTCTCTATATATAATACTCATTATTACCCCACAAATCCTGACCTGTAACTCTTTCCAGAGAAACCCTGAGAAACTAGTTGCATGAACATTAATTTTCTATTGTGATTGCAGTGTGATAGAATCAGTTCCAGGGTAGCTCAATACCAGCTATCCCTTAGAGCTAAGGAAGATGGGCAATGGCACTGCATTCTGGATTTAAAAAGGTGGAATTCTTACATGCTTGTCTTCAACATAGTATTAGTCAGTTTTTCTCTGGCAATTGTAAAGACTGGCCTGTAATGTTGAATCTCTAATACTTTTTTTTTTGTACGGTGATAAGACCAGTTTGAAATTATTTTGTCTTTTCTTACAGGGCATTACTGCTAGTTACAGTTTTTTCCATTTTCCTGATATGTGACTGCTGAAGTTTTTGTCAGGGTGCTGACTTTACATTTAAGGATTTTTTTTCTTAATGAATGGTGTGTAAGGGAATTTGTAAGAGAACAAACTCTTTAGTGTCTGCAAATGGTCCAGTACTATTTTCATACATGTAGACTTAAGCATACAAATTTTGTACTTCATAGCATCAAAAACTGTTTAAGTCATTTGGTAGAGTTTTTAGTTCCTGAATAATGAGAACTTTTTTGTTCTGTAGAGAAATTTTATGCTAATCTTGCTGAAGTATTTCACCTATTTACCAACCATCATGTTAATATTGTCCTTCTTTCATATGGCCCATGGCCTTCTGTGTTGGGTGTGTCCCCCTCCAAAAGGCTGCTGGCACTGAATACTATCACATTATGTGTGGGTTTTGTGTTTCTCTGCTGCTTTTTATGCTGAGGAACTGTTTTGGGCTTTCTGGTGTTGCAGCATATGTTTTTTATTGCTATTGGGGTAAATTATAATTTATTTTGCAGCTCCTGTATCAGATACGATGGTGTGATTATTATGTGTCTTCCTAGACATTTCAGAATAAATGCAAAATAATGTTGATGTTTCCTTTTAACTGTATTTTAGGTATTTTGTTTAAGTAATATTTGCAAAAGGATGTTTTACAAGTCAGTTGTAGTTGTCTCTAAAGGAAGCATCAATGGGAAGGTGGACAGTAGAATTCTGGTAGTATGTCAACCTATTTAAACTTTTTATGCTGTTTCCTTTAAAATCAAAACTGGTTGTTTTTTACTAGTTAAAATAAATATGCAACTCATTTGCCAATTCACTTAGGATAAACCAACTTTTTTACACAGGACGAGTGGCAAAAAGAGAAACTGTATTGCATGCCATCAGCTTGGTGACTTGAAAGCTTCTCTTGTGCTGTGTCAGTTGTAACTTTCATACATGATATTAAGGAACTAAGGTGATGTGGTTGTGTTTTCTCACAGAGGAATTCCTGGGAAGAAATGTGGAACGGTCATAGTAACGGCAGAGGAACTAGGGTGTTGCAGAGTAAGTGTGCTCATTGCTTTTCAAAAAGAAAATGGAAATTATTTTGTGATTTACACTGCACTGGATTGTTAATGATATAATTTATAAATTTGCATTTTGTGATTTATACAAGAAGTTAGAGTACTATTTTCCTTTAAGTTGCTCTTAGTTTTAGAGAGAAGCAGCAGAAAGAAGCAGAATCCAATGCTCCGTATCTCTTGCATTCTCTCTCATGCTTCTTCATGTCCTCACTCTCACAGTCTCTTGCAGTGTCTCAGCAGCTGTCACATACTCGATCTTCTGGATTTTTGTACTTTATCCAAATTTTTGCAGCTCAGATTCAGAATGTCAGTGAGTTTTGGAATCAATGAATTGCTGAGGTTGGAAAAGACCTAGGAGAATTGTTTAGTCCAATACTTCTGCCCTTCTTGGGGCAGGTTACTCAGAGCTCTGTGTGGTTTGGTTTTGAGTCCAAGTAATCTCCACAATCTCTCTGTTACAGCTTTTCAGCACACTCAGAGTAAAACAGTTTTTCCTTATATTTAGGTGGAATTTTCTCACATTTCAAGTATGTACATATTGCCACCTTCTTCCACCGGGTGCCACTAACCCCAGAGGCTGTTTATTCCCTAGTATCAGATACACAAATTGATAAGCCTTCTGTTTTCCAGGCTAAATAATTTCAGCTCTCTAAGCCTCTCCTCAGATGAGAGACAGTCTGGTCCCCTCATCATTTTAGTGATGCTTTTGGTGGAATTGCTTCAACATATTTGTGTCTTCCTTTTACTGGGGAGCCTAGAACAGTGCTCCAGGAATAAACAGTACTTCAAGAGTGGCCTCACCAGAGCTGAGTCACTTCCTTCAACTTTCTGTCAGCACTCTTCCTAATGTAGCCCAGCAGGCTGTTGGCTTTTGCTGCCAAGGGCATTGCTCTACTTGGCGTCCACCAAGCCCCCTCAGTCCTTTTCTGCAAAGCTGCTTTCCAGCTGTTTGGCCTGCAGCTGCACTGGTGCATAGGGTTATTCCCCTCCCAAGTGCAGTACCTGGCATTTCACTCTGTTGAACCCCATGAGGTTTATATTGGTTAGTTTTTCCAGCCTGTGTAGATGCCTCTGAATGACAGCACAGCCATCTGTTGTACAAACTGCTGGTTCTAGTTTTGTCAAGCAAACTTGAAGAGGGTCTACTTTGTCTATCATCCAGGTGATTAATGAAGATGTTCAACATTCTTGGCCTGTTTTTGATGCCTCAGGTACACTGTTAGTGACCGGTCCCAGGTGGAATTTGTGCCACTCAATGTGACCCTTTGAAGCCCAGCAGATCAGCCGTTTTTCAGTGTCCCTCACTGTCCAATTACCTAGTGTATAATTCTTTAGTTTGTGAATGAGGATTTATGGGAGACAGTACTGTGTAAGGCCATGCTAAGGTGAAGAATAAACAATGTCCACTAGGCTCCTTTCATCCGATCAGCCACTCATTTTGTGAGGAAAGGCTTCCAGTGGATTAGGCATGAATTTCCCCTTTGTAAATCCCTGCTGTTTTCTCTTGCTGATGTCTCTTAGCCACCTTCTTCTTTTTCATGTGTTTGCAAATGTTTTCCAGGATTATTTGCTCTATCATCATCTCAGGGTTTGAGATAAAACTGGATTGGATCCTCTTCGCCTTTCTCAAAGACAGGAGAACTTCCCCTGAAAGTCATAACTTTATAGAGTTAACTGGAAGTGGCCCTACAGAGATATTAGCCAACTCCATCAGCACTCTCAGGTGCATCCTAACAAGTCCCATGGACTTCTCTATGTCTAGCCTGTTTTAAACATTCCCTTTCCTGGTCCTCCTCTACCAAGGGCAAGTTATCCTTGTTCCAGAGTTTCTCAGGTCTGGGTCTCAGGTTTCCAAGAGTCTTGAAGGCAAATCTTGGCAGTATGACCAAGACATAGAAAGCTATGAGAAACATGGACCTTGCAATGTCCTTTGTCACCTGGTCCCCTGTCCCCCTCAGTGGTGACCCCGCATTTTCTGTTACCATCCTCTCACTGCCTTTGCACCTCCAGACCTGTTTATGGAACACAGTCTTCCAGCAGGTCCTGCCTTTTCTCATTCTTGATTTTGCTCAAAGAGATGACCTATGTGGCTTTCAGTTTGCCTGATCATGGCAAAGAAACTTTTCTCCTTATTTGCTGTCAGATTGAATGTACTTGGTACCTTTCAGGCTCATATTCTTGAAGGTTCCAGACCCTCGAGAGCCAGCAGCCATTTGCTTGACAGGCAGCAGGAGCAGACAACAACAGGTCTAAGTCACTGAAGGAATTGAGTTGTCGCTGAAGGCTGAGTTGTCTCACTGGAGTTCTTAAAATTAATTCTAATATGCTTTCCTTGCCTGTGCATCTACTTGTTTCAGAATGCAGTTCTGGATGTCAGGAAATCCTTGAAAAATCCCGAACCATTTTAGCATAGAAAATTCTTCTTACTCTGGTGTCCCCTACAAAGGAATTCTTGGTTCCAGCCATTCAGACCATACTGTGAAGATATTGCACAAATGTGAATATGTAGAGAGCATTTAAAAGACAGATACCCTCATTTATTTTGTTTTCTATTTGCATAGTTTAGTCATTTTTTTTAAGTGTAGTAAACTGCATGCTGTCTGTAATTTTTCTTTATTACCCATTTCAGGATTCAGTTTTAATGCAGTTTTGTGCAAACAAGCTAGACAAGAAGGACTTCTTCGGGAAATCTGATCCTTTCCTTGTATTTCATCGAAGCAATGAAGATGGCAGGTAGGTACCTGTTAAGTATTTTTGCTGCTATTCATTAGGCAACTTAATTGTTTACATATGGTAATACAGTTTTCATTTTTTTACATTTTTCAGATTAAGCTGTGTTTCTTGTATGATGTTTCTTGGATTTCAGTTTCTCATGTTATGCAGTATAGGTATAAACATATTGCAACTAATTGATCAAATACTGTGATTAAGGGTTTTAAGAGGTAAATATATCATAAACATAGAGCACTATGAAAATTAATTGTAATAAAATAGCTAAACAGTGCTACTTTTGCTAAGATATAGTATTCATTTAAATTAAATAGAATTCTCAAAGCAAACTAGCTGCAAAATAGGCTAAGGTTTAGAAATTATGTTAAGTAAAAACATCTATTTGGAAATACTTCCATCTTTTTGACAGAGTTCTAGGAAATTGAATTAAAAAATACCCTAAATAGAATTTATATTTTTTATAAATGGCTGTTTGCTACGTTCATGCTTCAATTTGTTAAAGTAGACTAATCTCTTCCGTTCCACTGCTAAGCCTTGACATGCACTGATCAGCACAAGACTCTGCCTTTGTGGGGTTCTACTGGCAGGTTAAGATTTCTTAGAAACTGAAAGTCCTCATGTCTAACATGTATCAAACCAAAGGCTAGACATGTATGATATTACTTTTTTCTGGAAGTAGTTTAACTGGAACAGTTGTTAATATAAATCTCTGTATGGGTGTGTCTGTTGCCTGCTCTTTTTCTCTTGGAGGCAGATTATAGGAACAGTTTCCTGAGTAAATATTGCCTATGTAAAACTGCAAGCCTGGAGGAGTTATGGCTCCTTTGTGAGTGGCATTGAGGTAATTTGTGGAATTTCTCTGGGTATTACTGGGAGTGCTGGCATATGCAGCCTCTCTTGGCCTTCAGTGCCGTTCTTCCTCACTTCCTTCCAAGGAGTGACTGCTGAGCCAGTGATGCTTTATTGGTCTCCTGAATCCAACAGTATGTTGGGGCAGTACTTCTGCACCTGTGGCAGAAGGATGCTTCCTTTTTTGTTTTTTTGGCTTCAGGCATATCTTCTGAATTATAGCCAGGATAAAAGTGTAGGTGTTTGGAGCACAAGGAGGATATTCCCTCAAAGAATAACTTTAGTTGCAACTGGATGAAGAATTTCAGTAATGATTTCACCAGTGACCTTGCTTCTTGTTTTCTTTTGAACAATTCAGTCCCTGAGATGGGGGTTCTAAAGAGGTATTTTAATTTTGCATCATTTAGAGAAAGCAGAATGCACTAATACAGGTCATGAGGGAAGGTGATCATGGAATCTTACAGAGGCTTGTTTGTGTTACCTAAGACAGCCCTAGTTAAAAAGTCATGAACATAAAATGGCAAATAAGAATCTGAAAGCCATCTCTCCCTTGTCTTGGTTTCTTAATCTCTAAGCATGAGTCAGATCCTTACTGGATCTGTGACTGATTCCTGGATGTACAAGGTCTGTTTAAACAAGTGAGATAGAAACTACTCTTCCCAGAAATACTCACTAAATGGTTATAGTTCCTGTTGAAGTTTTGGGTAAAAACATTTTAGATTTAGAGTTCTTTAACACTCTAGTCTGTAATCTCCCTCCAGTGGGTCTCTTCAGTCTCCCTTCCTTCTGATTTCACTGTATTTCTTTCTTTCTTATGTTTTATATGGACATTGTATGTATGAATGATTACAACAATTTTGATTCTATCCTTGATGACACGAAAGAAAAAGTAAATAAATACAAATTATATCTTTCTTTTTTTGTTTTAATTACAGCTTTACAATCTGCCACAAAACAGAAGTTGTAAAAAACACATTAAATCCGGTGTGGCAGGCATTCAAGATTTCTGTCAGAGCACTGTGCAATGGAGACTATGACCGGTAAGCTGTAGCTTCAGCTTTCTTAGCATATACAATATTTTTCTCCCTAACTCTTGTATTCTTTTGTATGTAACTTCTTCTATGCAGTCTAGCCCCTGGTGTTATTTAATGAACATTTTGAAAGAATAATAGCTGTTCAAAACATAAAAGAATTTAGAAAAATAAAGCAAATACGCTAAATCTGTAGGAAATGCTAGTGGTATTTTCTGGAAAAAAAATCTTGGCTCCCTATGGTGTGAATTAGAAACAGAAGTAAAATACTAATTTAAAGCATGGTCTCTGTGATAAGTGTACACGATTATTTTTCAATGAAATACAATGATGATCTGTTTTCCTTGGGTGACAGTGGATGCTGATAAATGAAGGTCTTTAAAATACATAGATTAGTAGATGAGAAGCACAGAAGGTAGTCATCTTCAGATTTGAAGTTTTCAGTGGTGCCATGCTAAAGGATCTGTCTTTAGGTGGTAATAATACCATGTTTTTAATCAACATTTTACCACTAATAACAAGCAAATTAGTTCAGTAGAAATGGGTATTTTTAGACTCCTTAAAAATGGCCATGTTGGTTACTCTTTCATTTAGATGCAATAAAAATGAAGGAATTTTGTAATGAGCATATTCAAATAGAATTTTTTACTTGTATTTGGATTAATGTGTGTAATGCATAAGCAAAATAGGATTCATGAAGCTAGTCTCTGGACACTGTACTGTTTATCATATTAAAGAAAAACAGTTTTCAAAATAATTATAAAAGATGTTGTGGTGCAGGCATATTGAAATAACTCCATAATAAGGGAACTAAAAAGTGTAATAGCACTCCTCAAATTATTGTGTATCTACTGTTGACCTGCTTTCAACATAGTATGCTCAGTGAATAAAGGCTCCATGAAACTTCATAGTCCTGCATACAGCAATCATGCTTCAAGTTAAGAAATACTCATTAGCTATCAGATTAGTTCAAATTAACCTGCTGATGGTCCAGAAAAAACTTCAGAGGTTTGGGGTTTTTTAATTAGAAAACTCTTGTTTCTATAGAGGTAAGGATTAACTTCCTAACATCCAGGTAGTAATACATAAAAACACCAACCCTGAAGATCTCTTTCAGATAGTGATGTTCTGCAGATAAAATTTTGGTGCTCTGGGTTCTGTGATAGATGTGAAAGCTGGGAATAATGTCATCAGTAAAAATATATCACAGCAAATGTTTATTCTGGTGTTGGGGAGACTAAATCTTCAGCTAGTATGTGCTTCTGAGTGAGCTGTGTCTGCTTATTCATTATAGAATGACCAGTATTAGCTTAATTTTTCTCAAACTATACAGTGTTTTCAGACATCACAGGAATGTCATTTCAGTACCACAGTAGTCCTTAGTGTGTAATATCTTTGTTCTTTCTTTCTCTTTGTAAGTGCTTTCTCTCATACTAAGTCCTTCTCAAAAAGCACTTACAGTTATTTTCTGCATAAAAGTTTTAAAACAGAAATAGTCATATCTAACCTTGATTATTTTTAAATGAAAGGGGTTTTTTAAAATAATAAAATAGGAAACCCGTCCTCTAAACTGTGTCCTTTAAGGTAAAGGTTAAGTATCAATATGTGAAGATTGAAAAGGTCTTTTAATATCTTGCATGTCATGCAAAATAGATAAAAGTCAAGATCTGTAATTAATTCTTTAATATGAAATGAATTTCAGTAGAGAGGAGCTTTATTCAAGGATGAATTGGTCCTACTGCAGTTACCTGTCTGAAGATCTTTCTCAGGAATTTATCTTGATATTCTTAATAATTTATTTTGATAATCCGAGTTTTCTCTCTGAGATGATTTTGCTATTTGAACACAGATTTGTAATACAAATCAGAACTTTAAATCCTACTAAACCTTATGTAAATCTTAACCTAGTGGTGTGTTCTCTCTCTTGTAACTGGTTTTGAAACGAAAGTAAAATAATAGTTGTCTAGGAAAAAAGCTCTGTGATATTGCCTTTTTTTGCTGAATTCCTCTGAAGGTGAAAATAGTTTCCTTTGAAGGGTGAAATACTTGGTGGGATAAAAGAGGTTTGGAGTTGTTTTTCACTTTGTTTTGCAGAACAACTTTCACTTTAGTTTAAAGTTGTCTTTCTAAGGGAACTTAAATCCAACCTGAATTATGCAAGAGCTATAAAATACAACAAATGGTGTGGTTAGGAGCCTTTAAATTTGAGTTGAAAAGAGATACATCCAGATAAAATAACTCCTTTACCTGTTTTGGAATATCATAAAATAAGTGAAAAACATCCAGCTGTGAATTTCGTGATATAATATTGTATATAATAATATCAGCTATTGCTCAGCTTTATCCCCAAAGAGTTCCTTCCTAGTAAAGAAAACGAATTAATATATATTTGACTGCATGTAGTTGGAAGAATAAGGAGCAGCTTCCATGGAAGCAAATTATAAAGTAATTGCTTAGATTCCCATCTTCTCTATTAATAAGACAGTCCTGGTGATTTCACTTTATGAGAAACTGTTCTGAAGAATAAAAGTAAGTTAACTTGTTCCTTAAAATACAGGAGGTCTGGAGGTGTTATTTTTCTATCCCATGTTCAGTTCATTTTAGGCCAAATAGGATTCTCTGTTAGTGATAGATGAATTTGCTTACCTATACACACTTTCTATAGTAAAAGGAGATGAATAAAGCTATATATTGTCTCTATCCTCATATATCTTTCCTATTTCATCAAGGATGTTGATGATAATATGCTATGTTGTATTTGCATTTTAAGAAGTCAATTCTTGAAGTAAGTATGTAAAACAAGAATAATTTATTGAAAAAACCACAGAAAATTCAGGGCATCAGCAAGTAAAAATATATTGGTTAAACTTCCAATGTGTTTAATTGTTTCCTTAGTTTCCACTGTATTTAACTATTGATTTATGGAGATGTGTTGTGTTACCTGACAGTCTATTTGCTGCCCTATGAGAAATGACTGAAAAATTCTGCTTTTTGGATTTGGCACAATGGATGCACCCAGATGCTATTAATCTTAAAGGCAATCCGGGTACATACTTAACATTTTAATAGGGTTGTGTTGTTTTGTTTTTTTCATTTTAGGACAATTAAAATAGAAGTATATGACTGGGATAGGGATGGAAGGTAAGACATTATTTCTGTTGGGCTTTAGGGTTATCCACGCATGTTTGTATACATTTTAAAACATATAAATATTTTGTATCCAGATTAATATTAGAGAAAGTTAGTTATTTATCAATATTTAGAAGTACTGGTACTGGAAAAGTTCTGCTATGGTTCAACTCTGTGTTTTGCAGTTGTGGTAAATACTGATGCATTAGATTGTTTCAAACCTGCTGTGTGTATTTTCATCCATGGAACATGATGAAATGCACATGCCTGCAATGGCTACTCATGGTGGCTTAAATACTGCAATGTAGAAGCCCCCTATTAATTACTTTAATTTCAGATTGGGTCTGAATGTTCCTTTCCATGTCTGTCTACATCAAAACATTATTGTAAACTCTGGAGTTGGAAGACCTGAGTTTTGTCTAACTCCTCTTAAAAGAGGACAGTGGAAGTTCTGTTGCTAGATCAGGAGGGATACCTGTTATTCTTAAGAGCTGTGAAGCCCACTGCACTGGCTTTACATGTTTTCCTTTTTATTCTAATGGTATGAATTTTTTTTCATTCTTGCTTTCTGTCTATTTTGAACTTAGAAGCACACTGAGCACTGGCATCTAACATGTAAAATTCCTCTGGAAGATGAGACAGCACTTATGTGACTTCAGACAATGCAAAAATCAGACAAGTAGATTGAACTAATCATTTAAGCTGCTTCAGTGGCTTACAGGGGGAAATGGTCTGATTGAATCCATCCTACCTGGAAGAAATTGCCAGTTGATGGTGCCTATAAACTTACATAGTGATCATAGCAAGAACCTAAGTGCCTAATTTAACTTTGACATTACCAACTATATCTGAAATGAATCCCATTCAAGAGTTACTCTAACAATTTTTTTTGTACAACTCTGCTGTTCCTCAGTTTATATTAATTTCCATTTGTGATGGACAGTTTCTATAAAGTGTTGTTACACTAGCTGGATACCTCACCATGCTGAATCTGTTTGCTCCAGGGATGTGCAGACTGGGCAGAACCAATCTCTGAAAGATTGTCTGCTCTCTAGATAGCAAAGTGAGTTATAATGAATATTAGAGGCTGTTCTGCAATCAGGAAGACAAAATTACAGTGCATATACTTGATTTCTGAATCTGACTTGACTTGATTTTGACTTTCTGACTCTTAACTAAGAAATTTTCTTCCCTTTTCCCCATTCTGTGTTACTTGTGCTTTGAAAAATAGCGCCATGGTGCTTTGGGATGAGCTTCTTACTTCATGTTCCTAAATTACATGGTTTGAGTAATTGTAACATCATGATCATATTATTGTCATCAAATAGCTCTTCTTTATTTTCAAACATCACATAAAACTTCTTGGCAGAAAGTAATACATGTCCTTGGTAACATTAACGCTATTAATTATTAAACATCTCTTTGTCTCAAACCACGTTTTCCACAAAAATTGTGAAAATGTGCACAACTTGTTCTGATACATTTTATTGCTTCTAAGAGCTGTGACAAACCCCAAAGTATTTGATGCCATAAGAAGTCACAAAAGTTGGTTTTGTTACTTGGGACAAGCCCAGTTGTTTGACAGAGTCACATTTTTAGGGTTTTTTTATTGACTGTCCTTATATATGAAGCACTTGCAGATAGGTCTAATGGAAGGAAAAAAATAAAATAGTGCACAACTTCACATCAGCAATACAATGATGTCTTTTGTTCTCTCTGAAAGCTTTTTCATTTAATTTCAGAAAAAATACCACTTAGCACACATCTTGCAAAAGTCACTTCACAGTCTTGACATTTATGATCTGTTACATAGAAAAAGTGGGGGAGTGTTGAGTTACAAAGCTGTAAATATTGTCATGCTAACCTGGGGCCACAGTAACATTCATCTGAGTACACCAACACTGCAAGAGGAATTTTAAATTTCAAATTCTAAGCACTTCCACCTCATTTTTTGTCCTTCATCCTCCTTCTCCAGCAACATAGTTGATTTTTAAATTCTTGCATTTTCTTCTTGCTCACTGAAATGTTTCTGATTATGATTGTCCTTTCCTCTACTGTTTTTTTCCTTCAGATAATGAAAAAAATTCAAAATTAATACAATTTTAAGTATTAAGTTTTGAAGTGCTGAATGTCAGCACTTCAACACATGGCTATAAGTGGAAAACTTAAGGAGATGAGCTTTAAGTGATAATTTTGGGTACTAAGACTCTCTGGTTCAGTGTTCTGATATGGCACTCATTGATGAAAGTCTGTAATTCTAGGAATATGTGGTGTTAGGCAGGCAAAGAGAATAAATACTTAGGATTCTCAATCCCGAGACTAGTAAGGAGATCCATTTGCTTTAACAAGTTATACATCTGGCAAAGGTGTGTTGTGTCCAACAGGCACACAGCCTTCAGAGCCAGCCTAGTGGAGGGATGTACATCCACCTGAATACTGAGTGTAAAGATCCAAGTTGATGGTCTTTTAAGTGCAGAGGGCTCTGAGACTGGTTGTGTATGCCCATACCTTTTAAACATAATTCATCAAAGCAATCACTAGCTCAGGTCTTGTCAGTGTTTGTATATGGCCAAAGGGAAAGGAGGCTTTGCAGTGTCCCTTAGAATTAAAGGAGCAATTACTTTTAAGCTGTACAGATGCTCTTGCTCCCCAAAGACAGTCCTGTCTGGAATGGCTCATGCTTCCTGTTTGCTACAGCATGTTTGTAGGTAATCATTGAACTATTGTTTGAATTTCTGCCTTCAAAAGACACAATCTGATTTGAAAATTTAAGGTTGGAACTGTTATGCAAGGGAAAAGTTTCATTTTAAGCAATACACATTTGTCTCCAGTGCCATGGTTACCTGAGGTTAAATACACCTTGTGGATGGCTTCCTCTGTTCCCTGCTTAAATAGTCCTTGCAGTCTGGAGAGCATTTAAGCAGAGATGCACCTCCAAAACACATTTCTTAAGAAAAGTCTTTGTTTTGGAAACAATTTGCTGATCTCCCAGCTGAATGGGAGTGTTTCATGGGAGGTAGTCCCTTCTGAATCTGGGTAATGAGGAATACCTTTACCATATAGTATTTCTCAAGCTTTCTTACAGTATGCTTATTTTGTATTAACATGATGACTGAACCTTTTAGTGGTTTGATTTACGTGTTTTGTGAATTCATGCTGATTTCAGAAAATAAGATTTATATTTGAGGTGGGGTTTTTTTGTTTAATTTCATTATGAATAAAGCAAGAAAGAAATTCCATGTTGCTATGGATTGTTTTAATTTTTCATGTTCTTGTAGCATTCAGATTTATTTAAATTTGCTTTTAATATTCATGGCTTAATTAGAACTGTGCTGAATTTCTTAAAAGTAAGTTTTGCATGTCACAGAGTCATAAAACTTTGAATTTCTATTGTAGTTTACCATTAGAGGGAAGGTAAAAAAGTTAGCTTCATAGCTTGCCAGATGTGGAGGCAGAGTGTAGAGGAAGTACAGTGCCTTGTTAGGGCACAGCTGGGAAAATCTGGAGCAGCAGTGGGGAAAGTTCAGCTGGGCAGAGCAGAGACAAAGCTGTAATAAGCTTTGGGTCTTCCCCTTAGAAGTTCAATGTCTTGTTACACAGGTTGGGAGGGCTGGTCTTTTCTCGTTTGAGTTACTCCTTTCATGCTTTCAGTAACTCTCTTTCTCTCACATAGCCTCATACACAGTTCAGAGTATGTAGTGCCAGTGGTCATCTACTGAGGAAATGGTGACAGGCTTTGACAGCCTGCTCTGTTTTTCCAGATTCTGTGAACTTACATTGGGATCAGTCACTGATTTACAGCATCATCCTCATTGTGCAGTTAAGTTAAGCAAAAGCCATCAAAAAGATTCAAGCTAATACTTTCCAGCTCTAAATTTGTATTACTAATAGGATGAACACAAAATGGAGGGAGTAATAAAGATTGTTAAGCTAATTTTATCTGTTGCCATTACTTGTTTCTTGGGTGCCAGTTCATATTGGCTGTGTCTTTTGCATAAATAGATAAAATACATGTTTAAATTCCTAAATGTTGTGCATTTGATTTGAAAGTCTTATTTTTCAAACAGCCATGATTTCATCGGAGAATTCACAACAAGTTACAGAGAGTTGTCAAGAGGGCAATCTCAGTTCAATGTTTATGAGGTAAGTATTGAGAGTGTTTACTCACTCTCAGGGAATAAATGAGAAAACAACAATGGAAAACTCTGAAAACAATCGAAAGCTATTATTGCCACTAATGAGAGGACAAGCCTGTGTAGCTATAACCCTTTTTTTTTTTTTGCTTCTGTATGGTGTGCAGATCTTTGGTATTCCTTAAGGTATCCTTTAATTGGTCTCAGACTACTGCCATTAAACTTCAGGATTTTCATAGTTCTAATGTAGGTGGTAACAAATGTAATGGTTTAGGTAAGCTCTAAAGAAGGCAGGGAAGGAGGGTGCTCCAATTATGTGCTGCACTGTTATTTTGAAGATGAACAAAGGTGCTGCTGTACAGAGCAGGATAAAGATAACTGAAAGCCATGGGTTTTTTTCTTATTTAGTTCAAAGATCAGCCCCAGACTTACAGTAATTTACAGTAGTTTCCTGTGAATAGTGTCATAACACAGATTACTGTGTGCAGTGAAAATGTCCTCTCCTGTTGTATCGCTGACATGAATCCTACCCTACCAGGAATATTCTGTCATAACATCTTAAGTAATTTTTCAGTTTCTTAAATACAGCGTCAGGATCATACTCCCAGCACCAGTGTACATTTCCTGAGCATCTCATGTTTGCCTCCCTACACTGCAATCCTCTGTACTTGGGTACTGCTTCTACTTGATTAGTCTGTACAGTATCAGAACAAAAGATTCTGGGCAAATTATTTTTAAATGTTTTGCTTTTACAAACTTACCCAAGGCAGGTAGAGAAGTTTCAGTGAGTGTCCCATATTAAAAGATTAGGAACATTGCTAGAATCACCTTTTTGCAATTGAACTTTCTTTAATAGGTTAGAATTCATGTAGCATTCTAGGTTCCTGCAGGGAGGTAAAACTTTCAGAGGCTAAAACACGTTGTTTAATTTCTATAGTTATCTGAAATTCTAAAATCCCACATAAATATGATAATAATTATAGTACTGTGAATTATAGGAGAGAAACAAGCTGTCATTTAATTCATTTTTGCTCCCAAGTAGATGCCTTGTTTCCCATGATATTTCACTCCAAGCTCTAGTGCAGTTCCTTGCAATTCCTGAGAAGCCAATTGTCAAGTTACCTGAAGCAGAAAGTTCAAATGAGTCTCCTCTTTGGTATTTAATGACTGCTGGCAAGCAATGTGCTGCTAATTCAGGCCTGACCATTGGATTCTGGAGAGCAGTGAATGAACTGCCACAGGGCAGACAGGCAGCCTGTTACCTTCATCTTCCTCTTCTGGGCAAATGTCAGAAGGAGTCACTTTCTGGCTAAGATTTTGCTTCAACAAGAACTACTGCATTGTTTAATTACCACCATTACACAGGCTTAATCTACTGCTCATCAGACACTGTTAAATGAAGGGGTGGGAGTTTATGGGATTTTTTTAAGTGTTAATGAGCTTATATGTGTGTAAAGAAGTAAAAGCTTTGCAGAATATTTACTGTATAGCAACAAAGTGGCATACTGGGGGGAAAAGAGTGAGTCACTTGTTTAGCCTGTTTGAGAAGACCTCAAATCCTAGTTATCTCTTCTTGTCTTATATTTCACAGCTGGTCTGTGTTGTACAAGGAACAGGATCTTTAAATGTAATTTCATTTTGGTTGAGGGAGAATATTTTTGGAAGACAAGTATTACTAGTTTTCCCATTTTCAGGCAAAATTCTTTAAATATTTTGTACCAGATAAGTAACCAGAATTTCAATTGGGAATGTTTTCATTCCTTATCATTTGCAGAATATCTGTGAGTAGTATACAGTAAAACTTGGCAGTAAGCCATAAGGCTTTGCATTTCCTAGTTATATAGGAGATAGTTGAATGACCTAATTAAGAAAACAGTGTTTTGCTTCCAATTCCATGTGCATTTCTGGAAAAGCCAGAGTACATTTTCATGTGTATGTAAAAAAATTTACTGAGACTTGCCTTTGGTAAGTATTCAGAAGGGAAACAGTTTTTATTGGTGACTACAGTGAGGTATTTTATAGGTGTGGGTTCCAGACAGTCAAGAAAACTGTATAATGCTTTGTAGTCCAGCTCTGTGAAGATTCTTGGGTATGGGGAGTGCACTGAGACCCCTCCAAGACCTGTATGCCAGGGAGATGGTAATCTTCAACATTTTCATGAAATTACTTATTTCATGAAAGTTGATCTTCCTGTCAGTCAGATCCTGTCATTGCACCAAGTACAGAACTTGGGAGTAGAACAGCTCTCATGTTTCTCAGGGGATGTGAGGAGGAGATAGAAACAGATTAACTGGATTGTGAAGAGGTGCATCGTGAGGTGACATTATACACTGAAACACTGGGACCAGGAATGCAGAAAAATGCAGAATCTTGTGAAAATTCAAAGAGTGTTTCACGGAGCTCTCAGATAGAATGAATGTTCTCACCTCTGTTGCCCCCATTCCTTCTTTGTCAAATATGGATACCAGCACTGGCTCACCTGGCAGGTACCATGAAGATAAATTAGCTGGTTTTTAATGTGTGAATATCCTAGCATCAAGATGCATCAGTACACAGGATGCTGAGTACACTTAAAATCCACTGAAAACAGAATACTTTCTGCATTGAAAATACCTTACACTTATCTTTTTATTAGATCATCCTGTATTGATGTTTGTATCTGTTTCTAGGTAATAAATCCAAAGAAAAAAGGAAAAAAGAAAAAGTATGTTAATTCTGGAACAGTAAGTAAATATGTTTTATATTACTGGATGTTTTTCTTCTTGCTTGAGACAGAGTGTAGTTGACTTGTAATTTAACAGGATTAGAATAGAACTTTCTGTCAAGGCCACAATTAACTATTTACTTTTACACAGCATTTATTTTCAGATTTTTTTTATTTTGAAGAGTTTGATATAAAATTTGTCCAGTTGTGCTGTCAAGTTGCCAGTGGTTTTCAAAATAAGCTCTACTAAAATTTCAGTCAAATAATTGAAGTTATTGGACTGAACACTTTAATTTTTATCTGAAACATACCTTCACTTTTAAAACTAATTTTCTTTTAAAGTTTATCTGCTGGGCTAGCATTGTTAAAAGCTAGTGTGTTTATCATGGCTAAATCAAAAAGAGCCAACAATTTTTATTACCAACAGGTTTTTTGTAAATTTATTTTGAAAGGTCTGCTAGTATTGTTTGGGATGAGAATTTATCTTTTTTTGGTTTGCATTCCATGTTCTACTCTCATGTTTATGAATTATTTGCCAGCAATGCAAATGTTTCCCTTCAGCACTTACTCAGCTTTGATGTCCTGGCATCCATGATGTTCAGAACATCATTTACAAAAAAGTGAAGATAAATATTGAGGATTTGTATCTTGGAAAACCTAGTAAGTTATAAGAGATGTTTTTTGTAAACACATCCTCCATGTGTTTTTTTTCCACATGAGCAGTTCCACTGAAGTCAGTAGGGCTACTTTCATGCTGAAAAGTAGCCTTGAAGGAATGTTTTGACATTCTCACATTCCTGTCTAAGTCTGTTTATTGGTGAGAAAATAAACACTTATTTTTCTACCTTTGCATTAAATTGTGAAAAATTGGTGGAAGCAGCTTGCCCATTAAAATTTACCATATAATATCTAATTTATTAGGTAATTTATTCCTTGTGAATGTATTCCTTTTACTAAAATCTATCATGTTAAAATAAAGTTCTATTGCATTATATTAGTGAGTGAGAAATTTATGTAAAGTAGGTGTTTTCAACCAGTGCTAAAAGTATACTCAAAATTTTAGGTGTGGAATCTGGCTTAGGGTACAGAAGGGCAAAAAAATGTTGCTTTTAGTTTAAAATACTTTAACATCTTCACAAGTATCTGTCTGTATTTGAAAAAACACATTTTAGTCATATTTGAACAGGCAAAATAACTGTTGTTGTTCTTTACTTCCAATTACATCAAATATTCCAATAAACAGTTTTAGCAATTTTCTTTCCTTTTTCCTTCTTTGCCAGTGTTCTCTTCTGTTGGTTTTGTAAATTCTTTTTGATACCAGGTCATCTCTGTCCCCATTTGCCCTTACTACTAATTGTCCTTCAGGCTTCCCTTCTGCTTCTCCACATGGTCACTTTCTTCTGTGTTTGCCTGCAGTTTTGTTTTTCTTCACCTCGTCATTTTCCTGAGATATTCTTTATCCCACAATTTTTTAAATTTTCAAGCCAGGCACCAGCATTGTAATTTTCATTAGTAGGAGGCAGAACTTAAAGTGGATATAAATCATTGACTGCTGTCTCACTACTGCATTTGAGGACTATATACATACAGTGCACATCTCAGTTTATTACTACTTAAGGAGTAATTTTAAATTCAGGCAGTCAAATTACGTACTAGGCAGAAGTGTTTCAGAATACATGGTTAGTTTTAAACAAAGCCTCGTAGTCAGATGAAAAAGTCACTGCATAAAGCTTGAAGCATTGGTTCAAGTCATTGTCTATATGTAAGTAAAGACCTTGGCCACTTGTGGAGTTGTTTCATTTTTTGACTTTTAAAATCAGATGCAGTGAAAATATTTGCTTAAATTAGTTAGGAACAAGATAACCAGCTGTAAGAACAGATGAACCATTAATATTACGGTGTCCAGTGGGAAAATGCCTAGAAATTTTGGTCTTTTTTGCAAGGCTGTGCCACTGACAGCCTGGTAGAACATTGTTATGGTATTCTGTTCTCAGCTAGAAGGGTCATTTGGTGATTTTAAGCTTAGCTAATCACTCAATCATACAGAACTGTGACAAAAGAAGTTAGATAGAAGACAGAATTACTACCTGTAATCTCATTCTGAGTCTAAATTTACAACATAGGAGTATTTTCAGTTTCTATATTTTGCTGCAAGTGGACACAGAATTTTGTGGTAGATTTCCATTCCCTTTTTATTCCTTGTATCTTTATTTGTGGATTTGCTCTGGGTAGTTACTTAAGCAGTTTTCACTGATTGTCTACTGCACTTATATCATGAGAGAGTTTGTGTAAATAAAATTAAAATAATTTTGATTCTTTGCTTCATAAATATTGCACAATATATGAAGATCTTAAATGCTGGATCTTTTCCACTTGAGTTTATACTTCTGTGACTTGATTGCTGAAAATGCCAGTAACACCTTCAGATTACTCTATTTTGGATCTCTGTCATTTCTGAATGATAAAATCTGGGACTGCAGAAATTTTTTATGTTTGCATATACATACATACATACATATATATATATACTACTTTAAAATTTTTATATAGATTTCCTTTATGTGTATACTTTACTAGATTTTTGCATTCTAGACTTGCATCAATACTCAGTACTGCCTTTAATGTGAGATGAGTAATTACATAAATAATTGTAACTCAGTTCTGTCAACAGTGTTGAAGTGCTCATAGAATAGATGCATTATCATATACCCTGTAATATGCAATTGTAGTGGTAATACACAGAGGTCAGAAAACTTCCATGTTGTAACCTGCTTTGGAATACAATATTCTGCCCCTTAGCTTTTCCTTGAATAAAAAAAAAAGAAGGCAATTATAGACTTCTCAATTTATCTCTTCCCTTTCAAGAACTACCTACTGAAATTATTTAATATCTTTTTTAATCTTCTTTTTTCCCTTAATACTGTAGGAAATTACATCCTAAGGACAGAGCTCGAAAAACATTGTGCTTATGTCTCTACTTGTTCACCTGGGAAACACACAATTCATGTCTGATTCTCTTTTATTTGCTTTCAGGTAACGTTGCTTTCCTTCCTAATTGAAACAGAAGTTTCATTCCTTGACTATATTAAAGGCGGGTATGTGATTAGCAACAAACCTTTCTTGTTTTCACAATTTGTTGATGGCTCTAAGTAGCATCTGTAAGGAGCTGTGTTATTTCCTCATTTTAAGGGCTGTACTTTCCTACATAAAGCATGCAGATAGTTACTAAGTTAGCGAACTTTGCTTATACTGTTGGAATTAGTGTTGATACTGAGAAAGAGTAATGACCTCTGATCAGCCAGAGAAAATTTGATTAAACAGAAGGAAATTATCTATATATTATTAAATTGTTAAAATGCTGTCTGTTTCTTCTGATTATACCGAGTTTGGTGTATTTAATATTGGCATTTATTTAGAGCTTTTCCCATTCAAAGGCATTTTTTCGATACTGATTAAAATTTTCAACACATTCAGTTTCTCATTTATCATAATTTTCTCTAAAGAGAAGTAGAGACAGAGGTGTCAAATGTGTTAACCCTAGAACATGCCTGCAAACGGGACCAAATCTGAAAAATTCCTGGCTTTTAACATCCCTTATTTGTCTAAAATAAATGGAAATTTGTTACGCATTCCTAGGCACTTAATATGCATTTTTGGGGCATGAAGTCTGAGGGTTCATTCCCCATGTTTTTCAGATCATTAATTACCTGGGAAGAAATAAGTTCCCATTTTTGGTTCCAGACTTCAGTGGAAATAAAAAAAGTCTGTGTTGTGTCTTGACAGTAGCAATACAGGGCTTTGCCTTTAGTCCCAACAGTGGCAATCCTACATTCCTGCTGTGGATTTTGACAGAAGTAGAAAATGGCCATCCATCCTTGTTTACCAGAACTTTCTCTTGATTGAAGTCTGTGTATGCACAAATGGATCAAGAAACAGTCTTGCCTCTAGTGCAGCTGTTTCCTTTGAAGTGTGTTGTACAAATATGCCATGACCATCCTATGCCCCATTCATTCAAAACTCTTCTCTACAGGAAGAGCGGGTATAAGGAACTGAGGAATTGAGGTTTATGTCTAAATTGGAAAAGAAAATTATATGGGTGCTACTTATCTAATCTTTTCAGTGTGGTCTATCACATTCCTCACTGAGGTGTTACAATAAAGTTAATAAACCTAATTATCTGCATTCTTCAGGAAAATCACGTAAATTTTGAATACAATAATATTGTGTTGTTCTTACTGATATTTTGTATATACCTCATAAACTGCAAGTCAAAGAAGACTTGTGATATTAATAAATTCCACTTAAACTTTTTTCTGCTCTTTTTACAAGAAAGTAAATTCAGTAGAATGCTCCATGTTTAAAAGTATGAGCAGTAATACTTATCATTTAATTATTTATAGAATCTTTTTTAGTGATTCAAACACTTATTTCTATGCACATGCCAGTGAAAACTGTAGAAGTACTTGTATAAAATCTTACCTTTCTTTCTGTAACATTTACAGTTATGTAAAGATGACAAGGAGGCTCAGACTCTGAGTTATTTTCTAGGCTTCTCCCTTCATTTGTCTCATTTAATATTGTTATGTATCAGTTAAAGTCCAGTGGACAAATATTTGAATGAAGGGGAGAGAGAAGATTTTGTCATTAATCAGTCTGTTTTCCCATCATGTCCTCCAAAATAGCTTTTTTTTAAGCTCCCTGGTTTTTTTTCCATTTAGATAGGCAAGAGGTAGAACGCAGTGATTCTGCAGTAGGCAAAATTGCATATTTTCTCTTCTGTAAATAGGTGCTTATAAAATGCTTCATATTCAAAACTTTCATTGTACTTCATTTGAGTTGTCAATGCAAATGTCATGGAGATCTTGACAGCTTTAAGAAATTATGATTACAGTATTGATTTCATTTATGTTTTGAATCTGCATCTGTGTAATTGGGATATTCCATTACCAGTATCATCTATATGACTGCTGTTTTCTTAAAGAACTGTGGAGAATGAAATAGAGGTTTGTCCATAAACTCAGATTTCATTTTACTCCATAAGACTGGATTTTATAGCAGTATGGCAGAAAAGAGGAGGATGTCTCTTTTGCATCTGAATATTACATCAAATAGTGCCATCTTAATAGCTGGCTTTTCCTTGTATCTTGATACTTAATCGCATATTTTGCCACACTGACCTTCCCACATTTAAAGTAAGTATGTTGTGCTAAAAATAAGGTGTGTTTCAAAATCACATTTCTCCTGCTGCTTAATACAACTCCAGTTAATAACATATTCCTGTCAAAACACCTCTAAATCCGTGTGGATCTCTTTTTCATACACGACTTTTAGTGTAAGAAATTGTGTGTTCTCTGGGTACATCAAGTTATTGAGCAGTAAAACCACTACTGCAAGGCCAGGTGTCAGATTGTTGATGTTTAATCTAAATGTACATAAGTTAAATCTATTCAATAACTTTTTAATCTTTGCTAATTTGGTCATTAAGTTCATAATTACACACAGTGAGAGTCAAGATTTTGAAGGAAGATGTAAAAGATAAACTCCTTTTCCTGATAGAGCCTTACTAGTTCAGAGATTGTCTCCAGAATGACAGTATTTTGTCCCGAGGGAAGTTGCAGAACTGCATTTAATTGGGTTGTCACTCTGTAAAAGACTATAATAATTTTTTTTACAGTAAGTCTATGCTAACAGGTTACTCATGCACGATAATTGTTTTATTTAGCTCCTGTTCAAAATACAGATCTTGATATTCCTTCTTCCAGATTTCAATTTGTCTTCCAGGAATTACCTTGATATGCTCACTCAAAGCTTTGATTTTATTCACTTGAAATAAATCCACTGCTAAAACTATGATATCCTGTCCAAAGTTTTAGTGTTAAGGAAAGGAGCAGATTAGTAAAAGCCTACTTCTCTTGTCAAAATCTTGCATGGCCAAGGCTAAAATATGTCCATGGTAAAATCAGTATTACTGTTGAAAAGGAATTAATAATATTTAAGGAAGTTAAGTTCTTATTAATGATTTACTTAGTATTTTTAATAAACAATATAAAAAGAAATCATGGAGTCAAGTAACTGTTTTCAGCATCTTAATAATTTAGTGTTGTGTAACCCTTGGCTTGAACCTTATATAAGAGTATTTTCAGTGTTTAATTCCTCTATTAGAAAGTCAGTGTCCTACAGTTTGTCCACAAATGGTGTTAACGTCTCTTGTTTATTTTTCTACATAGCAGTACAACTATTAATGAGATTTGTGTTTGCTTTTTCTGCAGAACCCAAATCAATTTCACAGTCGCTATTGATTTCACAGCCTCCAATGGTAAGAATAAAAATAAACATCTTGTGTGTGTTTGTGCTCTGTTCAGTTTTCAGTGTACATATGTGTGTGTTTTTATCAGTATTCAGCTGGCACCACCTGGACTCAGGATTCCATTTTGCTGATCAACAGATGAGAGGCCAATTCCTGTCTAGGAATGCAGGACAAACAGAACAGATAAAAGTTGGCAAAGCTACATATAAAATTTAATAACCAGAAGGAGCTTGCAAATATCTGTGTAGTTTTTGATTATTATTATTATTGTTTGCTTTTTTATAACTGCTGAGAGAAAACTTAGAAGAACCCATTGAGAGGGGCCAAATAGTTCCAGGTAGAGTGAGGCTGATGTGAGGTAAAGAGATAAGTTGTGATCCTCCTCCAAAGCTGCTTTCAGAATGTCATAATACTTTTGTAAATTTCATCTTAAAAGTGAATAAATTGCACAAATCTACAAGTTTCTTGCTGCCCTTCCAATGCTGAAATACAGCCATTTCTGCTAAATCATATTTAGAACTACTAGAAAACTACCACTATTAAAATTTATTCAGAACACTGCATTTTTACCTCATACAACTTACTATTTTTAAGAGAGTAAATTCTGAAGTGATTCAGTTATAAAGTAAATTTTATCCTTGCTTCAACAGGTAACCCTTCACAGCCAACTTCACTGCACTACATGAATCCCTATCAGCTGAATGCTTATGGCATGGCACTGAGAGCTGTTGGTGAAATAATTCAGGACTATGACAGTGATAAAATGTTCCCAGCTCTAGGTTTTGGAGCTAGACTGCCTCCAGATGGAAGAGTATCACATGAATTTGCACTGGTAAATACAAAATACATATTTTAAAATTTTCTTTAGTACAACAAGATTTTGGGAGTTCAGGTAGTAATCTTAGGCAGTTACTGGACAAGTAAGGAACAGAGATTGTGCTAAGTCGTGTGCTAACTCTGAACAGTTGTTTCAAAACTTCTCATCATAGTGAATTTACTTCATTTGAAATTATAGAGAGAAATCTGGAGTCAAGAAGTCCCTGTAGACCAAAAATTGTAATAAAGAAAAGTAATAATCTTTAACCTCAGCTGTAGCAGCTTGAGAAACATATGCTTCAAAGACTTCAGACTGAAGCTAATCTCTTCAAAGAGGCAAATGAACCATATTCTAAGATATTAAGATATTTCATTATTATTCTAATTGTTCTGTCTCATTTTCTGGGCTCTCTGTCTTTACAGGCTGCTAGTTCATAGAGACATAGGGATATCTAAGCGGACTAAAAGATGAAGTGGTAAGACCAAATCTGAGATTGGTCCATGGGTCAGTTAAATTGCAAATCTAAAATCTACCAGGATTTGCCAGAACTGTTGATCTGGTATAACTGATACTTGTGATTAGTGTTGATATTTTATCTTCTTCCTTATTTTGAGGTTTTATTTCTTCTCAGAGTAGGATAAAGTTGTCAGACTTACAGCAAATGTAGGTATATTAGGAGAGTTCTAGTCAGATAGCATCAAAGACACAGCAGAAGATTGGTGACGGTAGATGTGTGTTTCTTCTGTCAGCCTGTGCTAGAAAACAGTGCCACATAGCTTACCTCAGGGAAAGGTTTTCCACATAGCTAGTAATAGAGGGTAAAAACAGGTGCAATTGTAAATACTTGTTTAAAATGCAGACTTTGGATGGCAACTTTGGATGGCAACTTTGGATGAACTATGGCAAGTTCAAATATATTGATACATCTTTCAATTTTAAGGATGTTTCTAAAATTAATTCAGTTAATTTATGAGCCATTGTGATGCTTTTACAGAAGAAAAAGCACTACATATACACACATACACGTGTGTGTATTATCTTCCTCCCTATAGAAACATATATAGGTGTCTCCCACATAATGTTAAGCAGTGTTTTCAGCTCTCTCTTTTAATGTTCTAGACAAATTCTGTGAAAAATCCCCTTTGGTTTTCTTGATTCTCAGGCAGGTTTTCTAGATTCTCATACTTTACCTCAGAATGAGATACTGGCACACTGAGCCAAGGGGGTGTTGGCATATGAAGGAGAATAGGATGATTTGAAAGGTTTTGAGGCCTAACATAGATCATTTGCCTGGCCTGACATGGGTCTGGAATTCAGCTTTTATGTTTGTATTGCCATCTGTAAATAAGTATCCTCATTAAAAAGATAGGAGATATGGAGATAGGTAGTAAAATGCCTACCCTAAGAATTTGCAGTATCAGCCATTTTTCTGGCTCCCAAATAGTATATTCCTTTCTTCATTTGTTTATAGCAGGTCAAAAAAATTTTTTTAAATGTAGAAATTTCAGACCAAAACAATGAAAAGTTTACTGTTTACCTTGCACTCTCACAAATATACGTATGAACCTCAGGATCTGGCTACCATTTATTTTTTTCACATTTTTAAAAGAATAAATCATTGAGCCTGAACTGTGCTCCTATGCATGGTTCCAGTTTTATGTCTGACCTGTAATTCATACCTTAAATCCATGCAGGGAAATGCCTGTTACTGTTCTATGTATAAAGGAGTGTTTGATTACACTAAAGGTGGTATTTATGTCTAGGAACCAGTCCCAATGATTCAGACTCTGAAGCTGGTAGAACCTCTTTGCCTCTGCAGTTGAAACTCACAAGCAGACATGGCACATACACTGGGCATTTGTAGTAAACTCTCTGAATAGATCCTAGAATGCTTAGGTCTTTGCCTTTTAAAAATGTACATTGGGTAGTGCTCATTAACCTACATAATTTTTACTTCATAATTATTTATAGTGATTAATTATCTCTTGTTTTCGTTAGAATGGAAACCCTCAAAATCCATACTGCCATGGAATTGATGGTGTAATGGAGGCATATTACAGGAGTCTAAAATCTGTACAGCTTTATGGACCAACAAACTTTGCTCCTGTAATTAATCATGTTGCCAGGTAAGCATCACAACAGGTACTGTGCAGAAACTTCTTTGTGTCAGAACAACTACTGCATATAAAAGGCTGACAGTTACAGAGAAAGGTATTTACAGGTGTTCTGTTTATTTAGTGCCATGATTACCTTGTAGGTTTGAGTAGGTTTGAAGACCACGTGCTGGTATTATGTGGAATTTAATTGTTGATTAAAAAGCAATTTCCAGCTGGTAGTGTTGCTTTTAAGGCAGTGATACAGCTGTCACCATTGGGGAGCCATGGTGCTCTTATGCAACACCTCACTTAACTCCTCCAAGTAAAAACCTTCCTGTGTTTATACAAGTTTCCTAAGAAGGATAATGTTGCCTTATTTTGGCAGACAACATCTTGACTTACAATCTTGAGCTCAAGATCTTGGCAGTGTAATACCTCCATGAATTTATATAGGAAAGTGATATGGCTTAGATGGTTTGCTGAACAGATTTTATTTTATTTACAGACACAAAGAACTACTGGTTACAAAATAAAGAAGTAGGGATGTGTAAATCATTGTACTGGTAATGTTTTATTTATGAGCTTGCAAAATAGCTAATTTTAATAGCAGGAGATATTTATTTATTATCTGTTTTTGCTGTTGTTAGTTCTACAGACCAGCAGAAAATAATTTGCAAATTCTGTGGTGCAAAGACTTTTCTGTGCCCCGTAGCATGGCTAGATAACTGATTTCAGTTATTTATTATTAGGGTTAGTTGTTTTGTCTTCAGATCATGCCATTAAAATTATGTAGGTGTATATTACTGTGCTTGTTGTCTGAGAGTACCTGTCTCCTTTGATCTTTACTTGGACATGATCCCTTCAGTAGAAGTTTTCTGTATATATGGCACTCAGTGTCTGCATTAGCCATGTTATTTGGAAATCTAACCCAACAATTTTTCTGGTTCTTTCTTTTTATTCAGAACTGATCATAGCAGCTGAGATGCCTGGCTCAGAATATACCAATTTACCTGTTCAATTTGCTGTTCATTGTAAAAGTTGAAATTTTTGATCCAGTGTTATCAAAGCATTGGCATAAAATTAGTTCTTTTTCTCACCACTTGTTTCTCGGGAATATTTGTCAACTTTTGCAGAATAACAGAAGACTGTCCACCAGTATTAGTAGTCCTTCCACTGAATTTTTGTCTAAATATCAAGTTGTTGCAAACTTTGGGAGCTCCTCCTGATAGCAAATTATACTACTTTATAGTGGGAAAGCTAAGTTTCTTCACAAGGATTTCTACTGCATCATCATCCCTAGAGCAATCTGTGTATCAGTCCAGTTCTCAGTAACACTATTTTCCTTCAAGGTTCGATTTCTTGATTATTCTTGTGACTCTGATGGTCATGGTACTGACTTGCAGATACTCTTTGAATCTACCTTCAGTCTCAAAGAAATTTCTTCTTTCCACATCCCTCCTACTTAAAGGAATGTCTTTGATGAAATCTCTGTAAACAAAGTCAGATATTACTATCCTGTTGTGGTCTTGGAAACTCTTTAGGCAGATAATGATTTTTTTATCCTTTCCCCAGTTAGGGAGTTATCTAAACTACAATCTTAGTGTAATCTCTTATGTCCCCTCCTCATGTAAGATCTTTTCTTGCGAAAGACTTTGGAACATTTTAGTCTGTGAAAAATTTGAAATAACCAAATTTCTGTTCCATTTCTTCAATGTAGGAATGTAGACAGTATGAAGTGCTCAGATAGGATAATAATGTTTATTTTAGTCTCTCATTGTATGTTGTCAATACAATCATCATTGAAAAGATTATAAGCATTGTGGAAAAGTGAGATAAAAGAAGTCTCTGCATAGCAGTGAAAATGTGTTCTATGGTAGGTCTTGCTAATCTCAATATTTAACAGTCAGTCCCTACTGCCAGAATGCAAATAGGTGATATCCAGCAGGTTCACTGCTTGTATGGCTTCCTTACCCATCTGTATCCTGGCAAGAGGGTGGGAGATGGTGGCATTCTGTAATTTAGTTGTGGCTTTCTCCAAACTCTTATAAATGTTATGGCTGCAGCATTGTATTTATCAGAAGTACTTTCTTGCCAATGCACTGTTATCATCAGAGATTTTTGTAAGCATATAAAACCATCGTGGCCAACACTGAACATACTCTGTTCAGAAAGAGGCCTTTCATATTCAGTGACCAAAAAACCAGTGAGTTCTTTGACAGTCATATTACGTATTTGGGCATGTATTCATAAGTATTCCTGGGGCAACTGAATTTTTTCTTTTACTGCTCTCTATACGACTCACTGTACAAGGTTCTACTTTTTGTCTTCTTCACAGCACCAAGAGCCTTCATAAAAGTAGGAACTGTAGTGGCTGTGAAGCAGCAAACAGCTTTCAACAAAAAAATGTTCTGTTCAGGCCACAGAATTTAGTGATGCTGTTTGGACTCACTCTCTTTCAGGACTTTGCAAACCTTCAAAAGCTGCTCATTTTCAAAGAGTAGTTGCTTCTTGGGTCCTTTGACTGAGGTGGGGATGGCACTGGGTGTATTTTATCTTGTGTTCCTGTGCAGCACAAGGGGAAGCTTGAGTCTTGAAGGAAAGGACATCTGTGGGTGGTGCAAAGAATTGCATATCTAAGCCAGGGTTGCAGGGTGCATGTTCAGCCATTTTACAAGTGTGCACATAATTGTGAACTATAAATCTGCAATCATGGTCAACAGTAAGAAACCTGGTTTTGTAAGACAAAAAAAAAAAAGAAGAGAAAAATACGCAACATGTTGATTCCTGTTAAGTTTTATTTGTGCTATAAACCCAACCAATTCAGTATTAATGTGTACCCTTCATATGAAGCTATGTACCCCATAAATAATACCTATTAAACAACTTAGACTTTCTAACATCTCATGATTCTGTAAAGCACATTCTGTCCATGCTCTTTTTGGTAGTGATGCGGTTCCCATTTTTCATTGATGCAATGCATGCAGATTATCAATATCAATATTGTATTAATTATATTTTTACAATGTTTTCATTTGAAAGTAGAATGTCCAGCTTAGTTATGAATGTCTTTACTTTTGAAAGTCACTGTGTTATGTTTGTTAGCCCTTGGTAGTCAAATTTTACAAATACAGCTTGTTTTCATATTAATTCCTTTTCTAAAGGTTTTTTTTTTACTATTATAATGTTGCTTTTTCTTCCCTTAGATATGCTGCTTCAGTAAAAGATGGCTCCCAGTATTTTGTTCTTCTCATTATTACAGACGGAGTTATATCTGATATGGCTCAGACAAAAGAATCCATAGTGAATGTAAGTTTTACTGAAAGTGTTGAAATTGTGTTTTGAGGAATTAGTATTTTAGGCAATACAGTGAATGGGTTAATAGTTCAGGCACTAGATTTGTTCCATAAGTACCCATTTTTACCAAACAGGAGAAGTTTTTTATGCATAAAGATAAAAAGAAAGCAAATGTTGAACTGAACCTAATTAGATAGAGTTCTGTAGTAAATGATACTCTTCTCTCTGACACCATAGGTTTGTATGATTTTCCTCATCTGCTTCTTGCCTCCTCCTTCCTCATGCACATCCCACCATTCAGTTTCGCATAGTAAGCTCTTTTCTGTCTTTCTCATAACTGCGACAGCTTTGATCCCCACACTTTTTAAAAACTGCCCCCAACTTTCTGATCCTGAATGGCAAGCATACCAGTCATCTGATTTCCCTCAAAACCGTCTCCTAGAATTCTGAAAATTCCTTATTGCTTAGTTTCTGCATTATTTTCAGTATTGTTCTCTTCAAAACTGCCATATGTATAAGAAATATTCTGTATTATGAGCAGGTTCTGTTGTGCTTTTGCCCTGAGGAAGTTTCAGGTGAAAGTACACGCAGAAACACTCCTAGACATGGTTGGAAAAGATCTCTACCAAGAGTTTTCAACATACCGCAGTGGGTCTAGTTAACAGCAAAGTGGTTGAGTTGAAAAAGTTGAAAGACTTGAAAAGCCTACATTAAAGTGATTTAGCATCATATCCAAGTGAATAGTATAAAATTAGGTGGCATAGTTTTGATGACCCACTTTCAGTACCTCCTTTAGAGATTTGATAGTGCTGCAGTTTGTGGGGTGTGCATAAAAATACTGTTCTGCCATTCACTGGGTAGCAAGATGCCCTTGAGTCCCAGCCTGCAGCACATACACAGAATCTGTGTAATAAAAAGCTTGGAAATTCATTCTCTAGCCCATCATAGAAGTTTGAACCATAATTTCTTTCAGATGAGCTGCTTCTAGATGGCAAAAAGGCTCAGTGGAGAAAAAAATAGCAGCTCTACATTCTGACTCACCCTTCCGTGTGAAGTCCATGCATAAGAGACCAGCCAGTGCGGTTGGCTAATACCTTGTAAGATTAATTCATCTGCCACTAAGACATACAGAAAAACCTAGTTTTCAGCAACAGTTCATTTCAAGGGATAATGGCTGTTAGCCTACAACTGTCTGGAAACACAGCAGATGTGTTGTTAGCTTGGAATAAGTGGGAGTTCAGGAATATTTGCTGTCTTCGTTTTTTATGAAGATGCCTTCATTTTTCTGCATGTTTCTAGAAGTGTGAGCACTGTATACTATGACAGAGCTAATTAAATGCTATTCAATAGCAATTTTTTCAGTCTTAATAATATCCATAGTACTAAAAAGGGCAGTGATGTCCAGTGCAACTTGATGTGGATAAAACTCAGAGTATATTTCAATTTTTAACATTAATTGTGCTTTTACGCATCTTTCTCATCACAGCATCTATGTCAGACACATTCTGTTTTACCAAATTGTTTAAAGGTTATGCTGTCATTCAGGAAATGCCAACACTTAAGTTTATATGCAGAAGTTTAACTTTGTCTTGATGCTGTCCTTGCTACTTAGTGTTTCATATTTCATTGAATCACAAAATTCTGTGTCTGTGTGAGTAGGAATCTCTTTAAAGGATGCTTTCTTGACAATGAAGAAATAACATTCTAGAAAACATCTGAAAAACAGAAGGTTCTAAGAGATCACAAGATGTACATCTATGATTTTTTTGGCCAGTGTGTACTCCTGTTTAATGTTTAAAATTACTGTAGACATTTTATGGTTTATCAGGATATCTCAATAAGCAACAGAATTATCAGAATTATGTCAATAAGTTGTCAACCCTGACATTTGCTGAATGTCCTTTGGTTTTAGTTGTTGCCTTCTTCATCAGAGGCAGATTCACATTTCTACAAACTGATGCTACTGTCAGGTCAGAGGAATCCAGTATTTAAGACAGTGTCTTTGTAACTTCAAAGATTTTACAGAATTTATTCAGGGAAAGCCAGATGTCATCTTTGAATGAAAAAAATGAAGTAAAATTAAAAATCTTACCACAGACCAAATCTATTTCTTGCTTGTGACATGGATGATTGACTAGAGTAAAATTTCATTAATGGAATAGATGTAATATACGTATTGCTCAATTAGATAGGTTAATTTTTTTCTTTTAAAAATTGGCATTAGATCACTGTACAAAATAGTGTCCCATAGTTGCAAGCAGCTGTGTAATATCAAGAAACAGCAAAGCACATTTAATAAATGTCAGACTGTTATTAGGTTCATATTTGCAATTACTGTCAGTTTAAAAAAGTTTTTAAGAGACATTTGTCCTCTTAGTTGTTATATTAGTATTAAATGCTAATATGGTTTGTTGTATTTAATTGGCATTCAATATGATTCAAAGACTTGGTAATGAAAAAATAAAATAATCATGTGCCTTTCTGTCTTCATCAAAGATACTTTGTACTTAAGCTGACAGTTTACACCAATCAGCTTTTTGGGGTAAAGAAGTTGTTCTTTAAAACATAATTTCTGCATATTTTTTGCTCACTTTGTTCTCAGATCTCATATTATTGGCAGAGGTTATGTAATGCATTAAGCCTCTTTTTCTTCTTCTTTTGAAGGCTTCAAAGTTTCCAATGTCCATAATTATAGTGGGAGTAGGACCAGCAGAGTTCGATGGTAAGTGTTCTGATGTTTTTTCTAAATTTTTTTTTATTTGCTTACATTTTAGTAATATATGGCTTTTCAAACAAATACTGTTCTTTAAAAGAGCGTTACATGAAGCGAGGAGTGAGTACTGTCGGCATTTCCAGCTAGATTGATTGATTAATTGATAACTCAGTGTGATTACAAGCTACCATGTGGAGCTGTGTAGCCCCTCAGGCTCTCTGTTCAAGTCAGAACCATATGGGGGCTCAGCATTTACAGTAAAGTGAGTATATACAAGAAATATTCCATTTCTTCAACACAAATATTTAGACGCCTTGCGAAGTGTCAGTTGTCTGGAAATATTGATCTTACTGCAGTAATAAAATCTTGAGAAAAATAAATACATTTGAGGTGATCTGGGTTAAACAGGGTTTCACTTGGTAACAGGAGTGAGCCCTACTGTGCAGCAGCATTGAGAGAATATTGCAGCAGGAGAAAAATTACCATGTTATTTGCATATTCTTTCTGTGATATTCTGGAACACCATTCTCTGTTGCAATAAATAAGCTACTTCCATTGTTTGTATTAATTTATTAAGTATGTATCACTGCACTATGAAATGTGGACATTCTCTGTGTGTCTCTTCCTCAAAGGCCTAAATCCTTTCTTTTTAATTCTAGTACATCTGGTTAGACAGTATGCCTTCTGTTTTTCATGAAATACACTTAATGCTACTACCACAGATGTTTAGTGTTGACTAGTTACTGTATATCTTAATTTTTGTACAAACACTCTAAATATATGAAAAAAGCAGAAAAAAATAAGAAAAATGGTTTTATTAAAATTTTATTTTATTTTATTACAAGCATTATTCTTATGCTGTTTAGCAAGTGGTATATTCCTGTTTGTCTAGTCCTTGGGTTTGCACAGGTTCCCTTCCTCAGTCAGGACTCAGTTCTTGGGGTGTCATCCCTGCCCCTTTTCTGAAGCTGGGATTCTGTTTGTACTGCAGGACACAGGTTCCCTCTTTGGAGCCACAATCCAGGCATGTACTGCCTCAGTGAGGTTTACCCATTAGGTGTATGCCATGTCTGTAGTCCCTCAGTGCCCAAGAGGACAGGGAAGTTACTTGCATCTACAGAAATTCCTTCTGGAATAAAGGACAGACTCCATGTCTGCTGTGGATGCTGCAGGAGGGTGGTGTTTAGGCACTGCCTTGATATTCAAGGGCCCCTGAAGCTTCAGCTCTGCCATAGAGAGACCAAGCTCCTCTTCAGAGCTCCCTGTTCCTAGATCTCCCAGCCCCTGTGGGCTAGCAGAGGTTCTTGAAAGTCTGAAGCTTGGGTAGATGTCGCATTTGGCAGAGCTTTACTTAAAGGATGTGAGGTTGACTGTAACAGGTCACAACAGGGGCATTTTTGCCCAGTATTCTGTATCTGACATGGCCATGGGTAGTTTCCTGGAGAACATTAAGAACAGTCTAAGGAACTATGATACTTCCCTGAATACTGTTTTTAGGTTGGAGTTTCCTGGGCAGGATGTGCTGTATGTCTATGTTTTATGGAAATTTTTTAGTGAAACTCCTTCAAATAATTATTCAGTCTCCTGGTTTGAACACATGCACGTTTTTGCAACAGCATCGTCAGGCAACATGCTCTGCAGACCTACTGATTTCTTCCTTTGAACAAATATGCTCTGTTCAGCTTGCTCCTGATAGTGTCATTTATACTTTCTAGTTCTTGCTTCAGAAGAACTAGGTTTTGAAGTGCTGGTTTCAGTGAATTCAGGCCAGTTTGTAAGCCCCTGAGAAGCTCAGTGGTGCAGGGCTTTGATTTGCATAGCATACACTGGAAGAAGGTTTGTAGAATTGCAGATCCAACATCTGAGCAATAATCTGATATCCCCAATCCATCAATTTCAACATTGACAAGAGAGCAGGTACATCTTTCTACCTAGAATAGCTTCCACGTATCTGGACAACAGAGCTTTCCTGTGTCCTGCTCAGAAGATACAAGAAGAATTGCCCAATAAATTTTTTTTAAGTGTTCCTCATTCCTATGCATTACAAGATACTGCTTTTTCGCTGTGAATGTGAGTTATTACCTCTTTGTGCTGTATCGTCTGATATCTTTTGTAATAATAGCTGCTGAAGATGACTTCTCCATTTCTGAAAATATATATATATTGTCTTACAAAACCAGATATACTTGCTGTTTTGAGAGATGAAAGGATAAAACCTTTGTCATAGTCTGTTCTTTTCTGAAGGTGACAATAAAGATAAAAGTAGGTATTGTCACCATGAAAAAGTGAAAAACAGCTGCAAAACAAAACATGATGTATTTTCTGGTGCAAATGATCTTAAAAGAGTTACCAAAAAAAGAATTGTTGGTTTTATTGCTCAAAAGTGTAAATTGTTTTTCTCGGTAAGATGATTTTGTTGTGTACCTGAACTCATCAATTTTTTGTTTGTTTGTTTGTTTGTTTGTTTTTAAGCTATGGAAGAACTGGATGGGGATGTAGTGAGGATTTCTTCAAGAGGAAGGTTTGCAGAAAGAGACATTGTGCAGGTGGGAGAGAAAATATACTCATAGATAAGATTTTTCTGTTCCTCTTTGTTTTGAATTCTCATTTCTATCTATATTCCTGCCTTTCATTTTACCTCAGCATTGATGTATTTCATCTTTAAGTGTTTATAACAAGCTCAGAAACTCTCTGTGGTACCTCTAAACCTTTCTGTAACACATAGTACTGGGTCTGCATTTGTTAAGAAATGACCCCTAAGTGTCAGGACACTGTTATAAAGTCTTGGTGTTGCACAGCCATGGGAGAAGGGTTAGCTGCTGAAAACGGGGAGAAACATGATGTTCCTAGAAAAAATGGAGTCTGCCTAAAAGTAGATCTTTTATGGAAGGCATATTTTCCTGGTAGTGGCTGAATACATTTATAAAATAGAGTATTTAAAATATATTTATAAAATAGAGTATTTAGATTGGGAGGGACCTACAACAGACATCCAGTGCAACTGCCTGGCCACTTAAGTACAGGGCTGATTAAATGTTAGAGCATGTTAATAGGGGCATTGTCCAAATGCCTCTTAAACTCTGACAGGCATCCTTAGATTCAAACCTCACCTTAGATCTGCTGTTTCTTCTTCTTAATTCCTCTTATTTGTCAGACTTCATGGTGTTCACTTATTTTTCCTCTTACTTATTTTCACTTATATCTCTTCAAGACAGGTTGGATTTTTATATTGTTATTTAGTAGAATATATAGAGAGAGAATAACTGAGCTTTATGAATAGTTCATGCTGCATGATAATTAAGGTCAGATTGCAGCTGATGAACTTTGGGATATGTATATTTGTTTCCATTTATAGCTGCAGGAACTGAAACTTTTCAAAATGTTTAATGATACAAATACTGATATGTGAATGATTAAGGATTGATGGATAACTGCTGGGAGATGTAATATTTCAATCCAAGGAAGCATTCAACCTGATTTTATAGTTTGGTTTTATTAGAATACAAAAATAAAGAAAACTATATAAACTTTTGGAAATGAAAATGATTCTTCTTGCATACTACATTAAAATTCCCTCTCTGCTTTTTTTTCTAAATGGGGATCAGAAATGAGCATCAGATGACAGAGGTTTAATTACTCTCATACTCTATATGGATATGCATTAAAATAAAGTCAAGGATTTCTGAATTCTAATAGTTGAAAAAGATACTTGTTTCATTTTTGGAACATTCAGAGATAACAACTGATAGGAAAGGGAGATACCAAAACTCCTATAAGAGTAAGACATGCTGGCTTCTCTGGTCATTGTTGTCAGAAAATTATAAAAGTAGGGATGATGTAAGATAGCTGAACAGGAGACAAGAAATGGCTTCTCACTTTGTCAAAGCCTTTGTAGTGTTCCTTGGTGTCCATACTGGCTGGAGAGGGGCTGTCTGTAATCTGTTGTTCTGTAAATGTCAGTGCTTTCAACTGGAAAACAAGAGCAGTGTATGGGGTGGACCCCAAGGTAGTATCTCTGCAAAGCCCTGTATGCCATGTTTCATTTCTTAATGCTGATTCAGGTATCTCTGGCATGTATTACACATGTATTACACTTTAAATGCATTTAAAAATAAGCAACATATTTTCTCTTATAACAGCAGCCCTAAAAGCTTCTAAGAGCATAAGTGGATAGAGTTCTAATGTGTTATAACCAAGATTTGTGAAAATGCTTTGCATCAGAGATATACTAACCTATGCTGAAAAAGAAAAAAAATGCAATGAATACCCTTTTGTATTTCTTTGGAATTCATTGCATATCAGAATTGTAATAAAACATTTATTTATTATTAATATCTTTTAATCAGAATGTTGCCCTGTGCCATATTGAATTACCTGAAGACAATATTACTTTGTGCTCTTTTTCTGTCTAAATACTAACAAATATTTACTTTATAGACTAACTAAATAAATAAAAAAGGATTCTGTCAAACCCTCTAAGTTCGTGTTTGACCTTTCTTTTGTATCTAGCAGGCTAAAACTGACTTGCCTTTATAAAACTAACTACTCAAATATAAAACATTTATATTTTTGTGTATTAGGTTAATTAAAATTAACTAGTGAAATTAGCTATTAATTCTAACAGTCTTTTGAAATATTTTGATTAGATTAGTACGGGAACAATTTATGAGTCACTGTATGCGTTGTATTTACTACTGACTGCAGCTCCTGTAAAGGCATGTTCTTCACTATTTCCTCCCCCTAGTATGTATACATCTTGTAGGGACTCTGTATTACATCTGTACCAATTCTTCCTCAGTTTTGTTTAATTTCTGCTCCTTTGTTATCCTTTTGCTGTTTAAGACATTTTAGGAGAATATTTACTTGTGGTGATGCACCTGTTGTTTCTCCTGAGAATTTTGCATATTAGCCTTTTAAATTAAACTCTTAAATTATAGAAGAAGCACTTGATGTTCCATCACTTGCCCTTTGGTTTCTCCTGCACCTTTCATTCTGTTCCTCTGCTATCTCCATGTTAGCTGTCCTTGGACATCTCTAGATTTGCTTACCTGCCCATAGTTCCTCTGGCTCCTCTGACATCTCTGCAGTGTAAGGAGAGGCGAAGAAAAGCTAAATCAGACCACCTGTGTTGTATAATTGCATTTCAACAATTACACTGTTGAAATAGCCCCAGTTTGCTACAGAACAGTGGTCTGAGATTTCAGACTAATGGGTAAGATGTTCTCTTAGGATGGGACACACGTTCTTTAACTCAGACTGCATGTACTTTTTACACAACGAAAAAAATCAGGGAGCCTTGATTGTTTCTTTTTTCTGTGCCAGTAGCACAAGATTCTCATTAAGTATTACAAAACTCAAACCAGGGCTGGGCAGGTAACTGGTTTAGGTGTTGAATATGTGGACATCACATAACAAGTTCTTTTTTGATTCAGTCCTTTTTGCTTAGTTTCTTTATGCATTTGTTAGTATCATATTAAAAGTGTTCAAGTGGTTCATAGTTCTACTAGGTATAATGCAAAATGGTCAGAAATTTAAAGTTATCCTTTCTGTTTTGTTCACTTCAAAAGCAAAAAAAAACTATTCACCAAATGCCAGAGTGGAGGCAGTCTGGTGGGTGGCCCCAGGAGACCAAATTACCTTCCTGTATGGAGAGGGTTGAGAGATAACCCAAATATATCAGTGAAGCACATCATGAGCAATCTGAGCTAGCCATGGCTTATGTGAAGGGGTTCACCCAAGTGAAAGCATGACACTATTTCTGTTAGAAGACAGATCTATAAAAATTGAGATACAGTGTGTATATATAACATAAAACACTATATATATGTACATTAAAAATGTGTAAGGTAACATATTCATGTACTCTAACTCCCTAGGTTAAACCTTCTTATCTTTATGTTGTAAGATATATTCTGTGTCTGCATAATGGCCTGAGTGAGCATCTCTTTTGTTTTGTAGTTTGTGCCATTCCGAGATTACATTGACAGAAGTGGAAACCACGTGTTAAGCATGGCAAGGCTTGCTAAAGATGTTTTAGCTGAAATCCCAGAGCAGTTTCTGTCCTACATGAGAGTCAGAGGAATAAAGCCATCACCTGCACCACCTCCCTACACCCCCCCAATTCACGTGCTGCAGACTCAGATATGACTGCTCTGAAGTGCTTAGCATTCATCACAAATCTCTGGATGCAGCAGTAGCTTCTGATAACTTTTAGGAGCTAGAAACGTTCTCTTCACATACCAAAATTTTCCAGTTGCATAAGCAACTGGAAAGCTTTTAAATGCTAGGAGTGAAATGTTGATGTTCTGAGACTTTTTTTTTAATCCAAATTACTCTACTTTTTTGATGTATTTATTAGAGGGGGAAAGCACAAGTCAGGGTTTCAACTCAGAAGATTGGGTCCTCCCTGAATACTGTGTGTATATAAATGTATAGGAATGCTATTACTCTGTATCAATGTTTACATGTTACTATTTTTAAATTTCAGTACTTTTATAACTATTCTTAAGAATAAAAGTGGAATATTGACTCACATGTCTTCTAGCTTGCAATAGTTTGTCACAAGAAAACAAGAGAAGCAATATCTCTTTGAATGTTTGTCCAGACAAATACAAATGAAAGCTAAGAAAAGAACAAATATATCTATGTATTTTAAAGTAACTGAAGTGCTTCAGTCAGTGCTCAATAATCCATTAATCTCATGTATTGAGAATTTCAACTCCTAAATGTGAAGAACATAATTGCATATGACTTATAACTAACTCCAGACTTTTAGTGGGAGGTATGTGTATTTTTTCAGAGATTCTCCAATTTCTAAGTTTATTTAAGTTTACAGTTTTTTAAACTAATTACTGAAACAAATCAGAATAGTTATTTGCTATAATTAATTAATTAAAATTACCTCAATCCAGAACTATCAGAGTATTATAGTTGACTCACTGAGCTTGTTAAATCATATCATGCATTCCTTAAAGCACTGGAAATTTTGCATCAGAAATGTCTTTTGAAGTGATTACAGCAGATGTTTTATAATGGATCATTTTAAACTTGAAAAATTTTAAATCTTAACTTTTTTTTGATCTAGATTGCCCATTCAAAGGGATGCTGACTCTTAATATTTGGGTTTAATAATGTCATTTAATCACATTTCCATTCAGGGTGCATGAATAATAAAGTTAATTAACTGGTTTAAAAATTGCACAACTATGTTGCTTTGTGCACAATTTTGTGTATGGAACTACCCAAAAAGTTTTATTATATGCCTGTTCGTATATAATTATAAAAGGGTTTTGCATGTATATTTTGTACAAAATACACAGTTTTGTGAGTTTGTGTCAGATAAATTTTATTTAGAACTAATGGCCTTAAATTTCACAAAACTCCTGAAATGATTGTGAATTGCCTTCAAATACTGTTTAAACTGAACATTTAAATTTTTTTGTGTCACAGTTGTAATTGTCCTGTATATGTAACTTTTTCCTTTGCATATAACCTGTTTACTAATTCTGTTTCTTACTACTGTATGTTGTAATGTACAGTATAAAACTAAGGTGCATTTTTTAAGCATGAGAAATTTTTTCCAGAAAGCATATCTTCAATATTAATGACATATAACTATGTAAATGCAGAATCTTCCATTTTTAAATATATTTAACTTCCTTTAACTATTTCATGTGGGAAATTATGTTTTCCAAATAATTATTCTGTTAACAAAAAAATAATTTTTTTTGTAAAAAGAAAAATCTGGTTTTATTTTTATTTTGAAACAGTTTTTACATAACTATGGACTTTAATTTTCTCACCAAAATATGTATTTCTTAGTGGATTGATGTTGCATGAGTGAAATTTGATACTTGGCAACTACAAATTTTGATGAAAGTGCATCATAAAGAGTAAGTTCAAATCTACTGAATGGTGGTGGTGTTTTCCTTTCATCTTCCACATTTATTTTTTGCACGGGCAGTGTTGGCATTTTTGAAAAAACTGAAGTTGTACTGCATTTCTGTTGTTTCATTAGATTAGAGAAATCTTTATGCTGGTATTTGTATTGGTTCCCTGTGGGCCATGTATGGGCCATGTATTCAAAGTATCACTAGAAGGCCAGAAAACAAACTTAATCAGTTGGGAGTAATTTATTAGCCCTCATTTAGCCAGTACCTTTTATTAGTTCAAAGATTAGTCTCAAAATTAATGTAGCAGTTCATTTAACAAGTGGAAGAACTTTTAAAGAAAGATATTACTTCATCAAAGTTATTTTGTGTATCCAGCCTGAGTACCAGCCTATTCTATTCCACATTGTTGGGGTTTTATTCTTCTGTTTGGTATTGGGTTCTAAATATAACATATTTAATGGAAAGTTGTGATAAGTGGACTGGGAATTCTGGTGGAAAAGGGCTCTTTTCCTGTGAGATTCCCTGTCTGTGTGCTTGACATCTTGATTCTGTATCATATGAGAATCATTACATAGACTCACATATTAGCTCTCATTCCAGTTTTGGGATGTGAGTTAATGCTTGGAGCTTGTATTTCTCCAAAAGATCACCTACAGCCATTTTTACTCCTGGATTTATTCTCAAGAATAAAGGAACACAAAATCCTTACTCCTTCCCAAGAAATGCTAGCTGCTATCAAAACTTACTAACTTGCCTGAAGAGTAGCAGAGAGTATTTATGTTTACAAAAGGTAAAATGCAATGTATTATGTGACAAATGAGTTATCCTGAGAGAAACTGTTGGCCTTGACAAAAGCTCTCTTCCACTGGTGTCCATCTTGGAATAGGTATTTTCTTTGTAAGACATGCAGAAAATTTCTGGTGGGGCAAACTGCACAAATGTTCCCTATAAATGAGGGGGACACTGGCTCATGGAGTGTAATTCAATAGTGACTCCTAGGCTTGATTCATACTAGTGAGGAATTGTTTGCTAGTCTGGAAGAAGAAACTGGTTTGATCTTGGTTTCAAAATATAATTTTGTAATTTTATGCAAAGGTGGAAAACTATGCAGTAGAATTTACGTGGACTTCAAATCAGTTCAGTGGTCTACAAGTTGAGTTTGTTGTGTGGTGCCACAGGGAGGAGGTGTCTGTAGGAGATGAAGAGGATTCAGGCAGGTGGTATTCTCTGAAAAGTTGCATTTTGGAAAGCTGGAAATTCTCACCTAGGCAGGAACAGATGAAATACAGGATACTTAATAAAATGGCTGAAACAAACAGAATGATAAATTATTTATCGTCTTTAAGAACTAATAAAAGAACACAAAATGACAAATTACACCAATGCAATGGGAAACCTGGGAGCATAGTAAGAGGCCATTATAATTGTGCCAGAAGTTCTTTAAAAAGAAAGATCGACAAGAATAGAAAGAATATTTAGCTATGTATAAATATAAAAGCAAGATCGGTGTGAAAAAGAACAGAAAAATTTGAGAAAGTTTATGATTACTAAAGCCTAATGAAACCTCTACTAGCAAGGGAAGGAAAGTTAAATCAATTATTTCACAAGAGGATGAGCATTTGGCCCATTAGGGAAAACCTAAATACTCAATGTTTTTTTCCTCCAAGCTTCACAGAAGAGGGATAATCATTGAATTAAGTAGTCAATTAAAAATAATTTAAATCTAGACTAAGGTTTACCAATTAAAATTGGCTACTAATACACAGTTTTGAAACCATTTTCTTAAAAAGCAATATAATGAGCTTCAGGATAAAAAAGATAAACAGCTGCTTTAGCAAGACATTTTAAAAGCAAAGCAGAACACACTGGCCTTGTTTGAAGTGTTGTGAAGTACTGTAAGGCTGGTTAGATTGTTCAGAAAAATGCTGTCAGTCTTCCATCACCAAACTCCAGAAACAGAACAATTGCTGTTTCGTAGGCACCTGTCTTGCTTTTGATATTATTCTGTCATTTCCATTGATGAAGCAATATATAAAATTTTGATGTTAAATTATTGGATCATATCAAGTGGAGATAGTTTAGCCACTTCCAAGAATCATATTAAAAGTTGAAATTATTTTTATGAATTAGAAAAATTACCTGGAAGAGGAGCCAATTCAGTCAGGGCAAATAGGTAAAAGTACTGGAGTAACAAAAACCTACTGCACAGTTACAGCATTTTTTGGCTGTGCAGCAAATCTTTAAAACGGTGCCTGAGGTAATAGTGGATCACAAAACAGATACTGAGGGGAAGGTGTCATAAGTAAAAGTGTTGAATAATGGCTACCTGAGATAATCCATCCACTTGTTCTCAAAATCATAAGGCCTTGGCTCATGTACTAGGTCCAATTTTGAGATTTCAAATATCATGTGGATCAACTGGAAAGACTCTCAGAGGACTTCTGGAGCACTGAGGACTGTCAGAACAATTTGGGCAAGTGATCAGGGAAGATTTCTGTGGGATTGGCCTCCCTACCAGAGGTCGTCTCTAACTCTCTGAGTGAACTACCAGGGCCAGGGTCATGCATGAGAGCAGGACAAGCCCTGCAGAATGAATGTGTGTGGGGAAGCAGGTGGATGTCATCACAGCAGAAGTGTTTTCAGAGGGACAGACCGTGTCCATTCCTATTGTTGGGTTGCTGTTTCACACTGCTCATCTTTTTCACGTGAAATGTTCTCTACTTTTAAACTGCTTATAGCACTTGTACACATTTTCTGCAGCACTCCATGATGGATTTTTGCTTCTTTGCCACTGAGTTGGCAGGGTATGATTTCAGGTTTTCTTTCCAGCCAGCATTATGCATTGCCATGAATGTGCAAATGACTGTAGATGATTGGTATTTTCAAGTTGGCCATCTAAAGAAAGGGTGTAGAGTACTTCAGTTTGGAGCATATGCCTACAGCCAAACACTTGACAATAATAAATATCATCATTGGAATTTTTGTTTGATGATTTTATTTTGCAAATCACTGAAGACATTGAAGTTACTGAGTGTTTTTACAGATATCCCATCCTGCAGGTGTACAAGTGCTGTGAGACACCTGTCCAGTAACCATGCAGTGTGGGTCCTAGGGCAGCATGTGCCACCAGTGATGGGAGAACCTTCCCTATGCACTGAGCAATTCCATCACTTCTGCCTTGCTTTGTTTCCCAGGGAGCAAAAATTCTGCTCGGCCTTGAGAGCAGCAAGATTGCCATAATGACTGAAGGGCCTGTGTGTCCCTGTGCCACAGGCTGCTCTGTGGTTTGCTTTGCTTCAGGCTGATCATGAAATCAAAGCAATTGCCTGGATGTGCAGAGTGATTAGCACTGAATGCTGTGTTTTAAACTGAGTGGGCCATCAGTGCACCATCACCAGCCAGAGGGAATTCGAGGAGAAGCAAATTGTCTCTCTTCCGTGAGCAAAGGGCTACTGCAGACTGTGGAGAAGGTTAAATACTTTCACTAGTACAGGCAGAAAGGCCCTGAAAGTACAGGAGTGACCAGGCAGCCTTGGTGGATAGCTTTCTGTGAGCAGGAGGGAATGGAAAATATCAATAGGTAGTCAAACCTGGAGGAAAGGAAGAGAGTCCAACAGGAGTCTCCCATGGCTGTTTCTGGCAAATGTTATCATTAATGCAATAAACAAAGGAGTTAGAGGCTACATTTACAACGTGAATAAAAGTATCAGCTCATCAGGCTTGCAGGCTGGGAGGCCTGAATAAATTTAAAAATGGTTTTGATGAATTGGAGGGAAGGTTGGGGAAAAAGAGGTGGAAAACACTATATTCAGGAGGAAATAAACACAAATGGAATGAAAATAAAATATACCTTTATAAGCAGCAGTTTGGGACTTAATAATCTGTGGATTACAGCTGGGCAGCAAATAGAATATGCATCAAATTGTGATACTGCTGCATAAAAAGCAAAAATCACCCTGGAAGATGCTGACAGCAGTTGTGTTCATATGGCAAGAGAGATAATTGTTGCTCCAGGCTAAGCTGTGCTGAAGCCTGAGCTTGGCACTGTGTCTGGTCCATGGGGCCACACTTTAGGGACAATACAGACAATTTTGAAAGAGTCCAGGAGAGATAAAAAGCAGAGAACTTTCAACTTGTGAGGAAAAAATTAAAACATTTGGGTGTGCTTTGTATGCAGATGTCCAGAAGGAGTGTGGGAACTGTGTCTGTGCAAGGGGTGCTGTAGTGAGCTGTTCTCAAAGGCTGGCAGTGATGGGGGATGTTGCCAGCTTTGGCACCAAGAGAGGCACATAGACAACCCTCCCAAACTGTCTGGAGGCCCATTCTAGTGCATCTCCAGGAAATTAGATCATCTTTGTCTTAGGAAGTTTGTTTAGAACACATTAGAGAGTTGCTAGGGATTACCCAATTGTGCAGCCTCTCTCTGAAAAGGGAAATAATACATTAAATAGTTAAATATCCCCCTGAAGCCCCCTCTGTCAGTCCTTAAGGTAGGCAGCCTGATTAGAAAAGAAGAAAGGATAATGCAGAGGGAGAGGACTGGAGTGGATGGGTGATTAGGAAGGCAGGAGGAGGGCTGAAAAAAGCCCTGGTGAGATCTTTTCTGAAATACATGTATGCTTCCAGTCACCTGTTTCCAAAGTAATGGACTCAAGGGGCTAGTGAAGAGAAAGACTCTTAGGAGATTTGCATTCAGTGAGCAGGTGAGATGACCAGGCCCTGGATGTGACCAAAGACTGTGAAGAGGAAGAAGTCTCCTGGTGGTGAAAGTCAGGTGAGGAGCAGGCTATGCCAAGCAAATTGGTGTAAGTGGACAGCAAAATGGGAGTCTCCATCTGTACACCTGAGGTTTTGCAACTGTCCCATTGATAATTAAGTACAGTCAATTCTACACCAAGCCAACTGTTGTTACCAACCAAAACCCAGAAATATTCCCTAGAATTCCTTTAAAAGGATCAACACAATATGCTGTCGGCTCCTCGAGATTCATAGCACTAGGCTTTACTGAAACATGCAGTTTCTTCAGTAACAAGAACTGGTATTTGCCTCCTATCTCTGATTTCACTCACTGATAATAGGCAAATCTCTAGATAAAAGAATTGAANCCTAAACCCACACCTCAGTTGTAGACACACCACAGTTGCTTCTGAAGTAGCTTTTCTCATCTTGCTAAGCATCTTGGAGGAATACAGGTAGGAAGAAGGTGATGCCACTGTGTGAAAAACCACTGAATCGCAGCATTTCATTATTGGAGACATGCTGTCAGCTGCACTGCAACATTTCCCACTGTCCTGGAAGAATTAGCAAGAAAAGAAATGCATTTGAGCACACACCCACGGTATTGGTAAGGGGTTTTTTATGGCACTGTTAGGTATTTCACGGTACAGAAGGACTCTAAATGCTCGTTCATGTGTGCACTGTGTCATTAGCAGTAGATCTGTTTATTACCTGTCATTGCAAGGAAATACCAGGCTTCCAAAACCTCTTTTTCACAATGGCAAAACCAACTGAAATGTTGCTTCATTTAAGACCTGTTTGACTGAAATGGGAAAAAGAGGATGTTTATTACTGTACTTTGTGGGAAGGTACTCCCCTCCTCTTCCTCCTTTTCCTCCCTTCTCTCCCATCCTCAAGCCAGTACCATGGAGGGGAGCACCTTCCCCCCAGCTCCGTGTGGGCATTTATCCTCACCCCAAGCCAGTGGAGAGACCCCCGCAGGCACCCCTCACACCAGCGGTCTGGGATTGATGGAAAGGGACCACCAGAAATGAATGTTGGGTTCTTGGTGCCACAGAAGTCGCAGAGCACGGGGAAGGAGTCACTTGGCCCATGGTCTCTCCGCAGCGATGGCATTTGCAGAGCCGGGTGTTGCCCAGGCAGGGATAGATCCCGAGGAGCTGAAGGAGCTCGGACCCAGCCAGCACAGCGCTGCATCTGGCAGTGTCCCAGGAGCCGGATGGCAGCTGAGGAGCAGCATTTCCCTACCACGCCAGCGGGGCTCTGCAGCCGCCGCCCCGGGCAGCGCACCCGCTCCCGGCTCTGCTGCGGGAAGGGCAGCACAGTGCTCAGCTCTGAGACTGCTCCCAGGAGCATCACAGCAAATAAGGTATGGGCCAACTATTCAGAATCTTTGTTTCCATGAGTTTTCTCATGGAAAACTCTGTAAGGCCAGCACGGAGAAGCAGGGTCATCAGTGAATCCAGAGGGCTTTGGGAAAGAAGGGGAAAAATACCCACCGGCACCAGGGAGACTTTTTATCAGTAAATGGGACTTTTTTCTTTTCAGAACAGGAGTCGGTGAGGATGCAGCTTGGCTGAGCTCTGCACTGCATGTTAGACACCTGCTGCTGCAGTTCCTGCCCAGCTGAGGAGCACCAGCCCTGCCTGCCTGGCTGCAAAGGGAGCTTACAAGTGCTCACTGTCCAGCCCAGGGCAGCAGGGTCTTTGTTTGTTTTGCAGAAAAAGCTGCAGGCAGGTCTGTGTTTAAAATACATCAGCAGGTGCACCAGGCTCTGTGGATGGTCTCTGGGTAGGGTTTCCCAGCTGAAGGCAGTGCTCTGCCATTCCAGCAGGACTCCCCAAGGGCAGATATGCCTCTGTGCTCTGGCTGCAGAACTGCGGGCTGCTCTGGCTGCTCTGGCCAGGTTTGTTGGGTGAACAAAGGCCCAGCTGAGTTGGTAGGAGCTGAAATATGTGCTTTTCTCTCCAGAAGCTGCTGGCTTTCGCTGTGTGGTAGATGGCTGGGTGCTGTAAGAGGTGCAGCAGGATGGCCAGGGAACCTGGTGCTGGATGGTTGTGCCTCGGGCCAGCATGCTCGACCCCCAAGCCAAGGACAGCAGCAGAAATTTATTGCAAGATAGCTGTATTGCTAACATGGAAGGACAGGGCTCACTGTGCTGCAGCTCATCAGGCCTGAGAAGCCAGCGATCTCTTCCGGTTGCTGTTCCCTTCTCACTCTTATTACATTATGGACCATCTAAATTGTGATTACTGTAAAGAAAACTAAATGATCCTGTCCTCCAGATGCCTCATTATGCATCTGTTAGAAATAAGGCAGTGACAGGTGGAGGAAGCTCCAGACATCTCAATCGCTTTCTAAAATTTGCATGAATTTCATTAGGAGTTGGAGTGCAGGGATTTGGCCATGCACGGCTTTGCCTTTCCTGCTGGCTTGTGCCTGTGCCCAGGCAGATGTCACAAGAACTGAGAAGGAGAGAAAAGTCCCTGCACGATTTGAAAACTCTCCCAACTGTTTGTTTTAAGTCTGTGTGCTGTGTTTAACCTCAAATCTGAGGTTCAGCAGAGACTCAGAGCAGGAGCACCTCCCTCCACTCCCTCCCTTCCTACTGCTGTGCTTTCCATCCCTCCACCCTCATGGCTTGTCCAGCACCTTCTGCTGCACTCAGGGCTGCAGTGTGAGAACATTGCAGTGGTAGCCACCCCTGTTTCATCATGACTACTCACCTGAGCCCCACAGGCAGGTGCCTGAGGGAGCAAGCCCCAGTGGGGGCTTGTTGGGCCCTGGGCAAGGGGCATGGGGCT
>VZTZ01027025.1:1541-29557 GCA_013400955.1 Drymodes brunneopygia
AAATGAACTGAGACAAAGACTATTTCAGAGGTGGTAAACTGACTGGAAGTCGAAGTGTTATCTTTTTGTATTCTCAGCAGGTAAGAAATGGAGAGGTGTGGGGAGGAGGGGTGGTCTGAAAGCTTTGTTCTGTTTTTTCTTGTTTTTCTCTTTGTTTTAGGTTTATTAATAAGCTTTCCTTATATTCCTGAGGTTTGAGCCTGCTTTGCCTACTTCTAATCCTTATCTCACAGCAAAATCAGGTAAATTTTGCTAAGTGTGCTGGCATTTGGCCAGAAACTCGAATAGGCAAACTGAAACCACTACACCAACCCTGATCATTGTAAAGTAAGGAACAAGCACTCTCCTTGGTCAGTCGTCAGACCAGCTCTATCCATCAGGAAATAGAACACAATACTGCAGACAGAACTCTTTTAAAGGACTTTGGTTTGCAATCCTTTTTGATCATTTTCAGACTCATGAAGAACAGAGGGAGATCTGCATCTTCCGATGCCAGTATAATTTTGACAGATGGCATGGAGAGGGGGAGTACCTGGATAATGTTTGGAGTTTGCTCTTTTCTATGGGTCAGAAGGCTTTGATCTTTTGCTTTGGGCTTTTTTTCTCCCACCCCCCATATGCATCCAATGGAAATTATAAGCCTTGGTTTCAGGGCAGAACCATGTGGTAAGAGAACTGCACTCTTTTCAGATACACTGTTGCCATTGAAACACAGGTATTTGTATGTGTTTATAAAGTTACATCTATACAGTGAGTTTCTGCCAGCAAAATCTGACAAATTGGAATTTTCTTTCTAGATTGACAGCTATAATGAAAACAGTGACCACGGAAGACATTTTTATGTATGTATTACCTACTTTAAGAAATTTTGGAATTGATTATTAAGTTATTAGTATATCCAAAGATTATTGTAAATGCTAACTGTACAAGATCATATTCCATTAAATACTCAGTGCATCAAGTCTTGGCACAGTGGGAAGAAAGTTCTTATACTTTAGGATTTTGGTGTTTTAATCTTTCAAGTCAACCCCTGCCCACTCCCATGGATACCCAAAGCTGGGTTTCAAGACATGTATTTTATAGCCATTGCTACCGCATCTATCAGCGATAATATCCTCAACATTCTTATACTCCAACACTCTGAAAGACTATTAGATACAGTACATACCCATCAGTAAAATACGCCATTAAAGAAGTATCTAATTCTTGCAAATACTGTTAAGTAGCAACTGAATTTTGCATGTTTGAAAAACAGAAAATCATTCTTAATACTCAAGGAGAAAAAGTTTACCTACCTTTCTGGTAGAAGAATTTTCGATAATAATATGCACCAAGGTCTACATGTTCAACGATGTATCTTTTCACTCTGTCTAGATGTAAAATCAGATTCTCCTTGGGAACTTCCAGAACTGCAACTCCAGCATTTGTGCAATGAGAACTCAGAGTCGACTCAAATGAGGCACTTTCACATCCACTGAAGGAACCTGAATTAGATTTGGAAAGGCTGATCTTCCTTTCCCCTTCCCCACCAATCTCATTACGAAAATAAGGACAACTCATCACTAGTTCATTGTTTTTATCATCCCCCTGGTCCATATTGAGACTTCCTTTTGAATTCAGGTCTTCAGTGCTGCCCATTGGAGAACTGAAACTTGCAGAATGGGACAAGGGTCCAGAGACAAGTGATGCTACAGCAGCAGCAGATGCACCTGTCGTTGTGTTCCTTCTTTTAATAACATTATGCCTGTTGATTGCTGCTTCATTTAAATCAAATAAAATACTCTGTACATCATAATGAGCAAAACACTTCGGACAAGTCCAAGGCTTAATGCTATCTTCTGACCTGTTATCTTCAAGATCTGAAGACTTCCCAAGTTCCCCTTCACCTTTGGCATTGCGCAGCTTACGAAAAATAGATGAATCACCTGTCTCTGATTTTGAGCGTCTCTTGAGTGGCTTCTCCCTTTCCTTAAAGAGTCTCAGGTTTTCCCTTTGAGTAATAGGTCCATCTATCACATCTAAAGAGAATCCTGAACCCTTGCTTCCACTGGCAATCAGAAGCTCACCGAGTTTAGCTGAGCCTGGGCTTCTCTGATCAGACTTTTCATCTTTATAGCCCTTCAATAAGTCAAAAAAACTTTCCCCTGAAGTTCCCTGCTTATCTATGGAAGATGTGCTGCCATACTCTCTGTGCAGAGATGGTCCAGATTTAAACGTGGGTGAAATACATTCATCAAAACTATCCACATCAAGTTCACTTATGGTGATGTCGCTGTTGCTGCGCTGTCGTATTCTACGAAGAGCTTTCCTTGGAGAACTAGGATAGCCATCAGGTGTAAGAAACCTGGAGTCTAGATTATCAGATTGTCTGGTCTTGTTTTTAAGTGTGCTCTGGATGCTCTTTAACATGACAGAATCACTAGCATTCAGGTTAACAGAGCTTCCCTGACTCCCAGGACTGCTTTTAGAAGACATGCTATCAAGGCAACTTGATGTTTCAATATCCTGACTCCTGCTTGTCTCCTTGATGTTCTCCTTCCTTGGGGGCCAATCAGCAATCCTTGCCCTGACCCCCATTTTAGGGACTCCAGGGGTAGAGGTAACATGGTGGGAACTCTCATTGCGAAGAGGTCCAACTGGCGCCATGACTGCAGATCCTAAGCTGCCATTCTGTGACCTAAAGCGCCTCATGTAGAAGTCGTCTGAGTGGACTTTTGCGGTGCCATCTGTTCCGACTGATACTCCAGTGGCAACAGCCCTTTCAGTCTGGGACCGCTTCAAGCTGGTCATGGTCTTTCAGTATGTTCAACCTTAGTAAGTTCCAAGAAAAACCACAGTCATTTCTGCTTTTTAAATGCACAGTTCTCTTTTGGAGAATAGTCTCCAAAATATACAATGGTTGCATGAGATCTTAATCATGGACATTTAAGGACACAGTTAAATGCAGGATGTCTAGAAAATTCAGATATTCAGTAGGTTTTGATAAGCAATAATTTCCTTTAACTTCTGCATTTTAAGAAGTAGTCATGCTCCAATACATTACAATTGTTTTAATATCACTTGAGCTCCAAAATGTCAGAGTTGTACTTGAATTGCTTATGCTTCTTTTAAGCCTAGAACAGAGAAAAGAGAGATAAAATCATTAATTCTTTAATATACAACTTTTTTGGTAACTGACACTATCAAGGTAATTATTACATATAATTAATATTTTTAACAAACATCTTTTAAAATCGCATTGATCATCATCTCAAAAATGCAGTTCTGTGTTACATGGTGGTGAGGAGTTTTCTAGATATTGTTGGGTTTCCTTCTGAAAAAATATTTCTGGATTCTGATACCACACAAATACAAATTTTTCTTTCTGAATTGATTAGTGGTACTTTTTAGTTGGGTTAGTGAACAACATCACAAAGCACAAGTAGGGAGCTTCTCAGCTAAGGACACATACAGCATACACTTCCCAGAGAAATTATATAAGAGCCAGATCAGGACTCCAATTTTTATCTATAACCACTTTAAAGAATTTACCATCTATAAGTCATACATCCTTGGCTGCTATTAGATATTAACACTACCTATTCAACTTTCCCATTAATGTAAATATCTGATATGCGAACTAAAAAAAAAAAGGACGCTAATAAGCAAAAAGTGTACAAAACTGTAAGAGAGGATAGCTCTCAGTAATATTTATTTTGTGCTTAGCATAGTCTTATTTGCAGATTAGCTGCATAGTCTAGAAAGCATGTATTACCTCTGTCAAGAGTTTACAACATACAAAAAGGTTAAAGCTAAATACAAACACACATTTTCAAGTAACTTGATATGAAAAGTTTCATTTATTTCCCTGGCTAACAACATTTTGTCTACCACAGCTCTTGTATTATCCAGCTTCACAAAGTCACAGAAATTAAATATTTTCCCATACTTCATCAGTACAGAAGGATTACAAAGCCTTTAGTACACTGCCCTTTGAGGAGCTAAAAAAAATAATCCACATATACATCCTCGCTGGTAGAAGACAAAAGCATGGGATTGTCAAGATAAAATCTTGCATTGCTGTGTACATCCTTTAAAACAAAGAAGTTAATAATTTTCAAAGGCTGAACCAATTACACAAAATGTGTCCTTTAAATATTTGCCAAATGTGTGCAGAGATGCTGCTGAACCAGCACTGCATTGACAATACCGTATTGTCTAAAATCAAGGCCTTCTGATGCTTCCAGGGAAACTAGCACTTTCTGCAGTCTCAGTACTTTGCACCACACTAATTGAATACCAAGCCAGGGCACTTTCTGCCTCCAAAGGCAACATGTTTAAACTTCACTTGCCATATAAAGCACCTCTTTAAAACAGCTGCTCTTAATATAAAGCTCAACACATAAGGAATACTTGAAGTGCAAGCTGACTGCATCACACATAACAAGAACGGTGCGAGTCACCCAGGATACTACTGTATTTGCACAGCCTTTTACATAAACACAGCTCTGTTCCTTGCAATGCTGCTACAATCTTGGAATCATGGAAAAGTTTGAGTTAGAATGGACCTTAAAGATCATCCAGTTCCAATGCCCCTGCCACATGCAGGTATGCCGCCCACTTGATCAGGTCTTCAACACCTCCAGAGATGGGCCATCCACAACTTCTCTGGGTGACCTGTTCCAGTGCCTCACCAACCTCACAGGAAAGAACTTTGTACCATTTAATCTAAATATTTAGGTTTTTTTAGTTTAAAACTATCCCCCCCTGTGCCATTACTATTTGCTCAGCTAAGTCCTTCTCCATGGGGCTGCTCTCAACAAGTTCATCTCCCCGTCCCAGACTCATGTCTAGGATTGCCCTGACCCAGGTACCACACCTTGCACTTGGACCTATTGAACCTCATTAGGTTCTCACAGACCCACTCCTTCAGCTTGTCAGTGTCTTCCCATATGGCATCCCTTCCTTCCATAGTGTCAGCTGCAGCACTCAGCTCTGTGTTGTCAATAATACTGTTGAAATGATAGGGCTTTTTCTAGTTAAATAATTAGAATAATTTTAGAAAGGCAGTCTACCGATGCTGCTGCAAAACTACTGAATATTTAGCTATAACTTTTTACAATTTTCAAACACTCTCCAGACTAAGAACTAATGAGGCTGGTCAAACAACTTTGTGCAAGGAAGGGACAATGCAAACACTGTGCGCCATGACATAACGTAATGTTCTGCCTCTACTTTTCAACGGTGCATGCCAAAGAGAGTTGAAGCACTATTAACCTATACAAAATGGCAACACTTCACAGCACTTCCTAAAGATCTATACAGGCTTACTTCTATAGGCAGAAGGAAAACAGAATGAAAACTGATTCGGATTTAGGGCAGGAGAATGACAGGCTAAAAGGGATCGTAAAGGAAAAGTGAAGCTGAGAGTTGAACACAAAACATGCAGAAGTACAAGCATCAACTACCACAAGCTCCTCTTCACAGTCTGCAGTGAAACCCAAAATTGGTCCGTCCCTGTTCCCCTTCCACCATCAGCACCTCTGAAAGCAAAGTATACACCTCCTCCCCGCAAATGCTGTTCTACACTAACAGATAACCTCATAGTACAGGTTACTCATTAACTTAATGGCACCAGGTCACACAGCAACTCTAAAAATTTGCAGGCTTTGTGTTGACCATATAAGCATCCAAACAATACCAGTTCTCCCTACCTCCCCAAATTATATTTTTTCCTTTAAAAATTTCCAGGACAACAATCCTAAGTAAAGATATAGATACACAAACATATACAGAATCATATATGAAAAATATAAACAAGAGGTCCATGTAACTTATTATTGACCTGTTGTATATATGGTTTTGTCATCAGTTATGTGACCACACAGTGTATTTTCCAAAGGAAATTCTCTGTTCCTGACTCCGCTTTATGGATGTCTCATTCTGGGGACCAGCTGTTTTGTGTTCTGCAGGTTTTTGCAGCTGTCCTCCTTCATCTGCTGTAGGAGCTGGAATACAGGCCATAAATGATTATGGTAATAGTCAATATCATATTCTGAAGAAATGAACTCCACCCTTGACTGTGTCTACATGAATTAAATCACTATTAAGTCAAATTTTTTGGAGACTGCAACCACCTGTCCATGTTTATTTCTCTAGACCTTCCTAGCCTGGTGTCTAATTTGAGACCTAACAGTCTGGTGTAAAAGGTTTGATTAGCTGCAATCAAAGTGAAGTGAAAACATTATATTTGAGAACATTAAAAACTCCTAAAGCACATGTCCTGGGTAGACTGGTCATCAGCTTTAATGAAAATAAACAATAACAGCAATCTGTACTTTAACCTTTTCTTGTATCCATTATTTGCAAAACAGGACAGCACCAGGGACAGGATGAACCACACTTGATTTAAATGCCCATCAGTTACCAGTAACAGGTGTTATTTTGAACTGAAAAACCTCCTGGAATTTAAATATTAAGCAGAAAAATTGCTAACACAGAATATGTAATCTATTAAAATTAGTTACAAGATAGGCAGTATGGTACCTACTTCTAAAGCCAAGAGCAGCAGAAGAGTAACAATTCCTACTTTGTTACTAGTCCAATATAAAAAAAAATACAACTTAAGGTAGAGCTATGAATATCTATGGGATCAGAATATGGCAAGGAGAAACTCGCATAACCATGAAAATGTACACTTTTCCAATTCATCTTAACTTACTGAGGAGGCCAACAAAATAATCAGATGAACATATAAAAAGCTGTAAATGAAAACCACATGCAAAAAGTACTGAAAGGGTACATGAACATTTAATACTGATTATATCAATTAAAATCTGAATAGAGAGTTAAGAGAATTATCAGAAAACCAATTATCTGCTTATCAGATTGCATACAATAATCAGTAAAGAAGTCTAAGGATCTGTTCAAAATGGATCTCAGATCCTTTTAGGTTTTTACCAGTACCAGATGACTAAGTATCTAATCTCAACTCAAAAGAAGCACAAATCTATCTTCATTCTTTTGCTTTCTATTTATACATTTTTAAATCACTTTGCTCTCTCCTCCAAAGCCAAAGTTTTAGGTGTAGGACAAAGAACCACTCTTATAAAACTTAAAAGGTCCCTGTAGATGAACTGCAATATAGTTTTGCAGACTCCATCATTCTTAAAAGGCAGGGAAGTCAAGATTCTTGATTTCTTATTTGTCGTGCCTGAAGTCAGCCACCCAGAAAAATGAAGATCTACCTGTCAAGATTTCACCTATGGAATCAGCAGCAAATACAAGCAGTTGATCAAGAAGAAATATCTCGCTCAAATCAGTTCAGGATAGTAAAAGAACCTCAACTACTGCACAGTAATCACTTTCTATCTTGGATCCAGTTAGACAAAAGATAATTCAACAACTATGTGTTAAGGTGAATGGAGAAAAGGAGCTCATGCCTGACACATAAATTCAGAGACCTATTACACTTTATCCTAGCTTTAGTTTAAGTGCAGTCATGCTCTTTTTTCCTTGCAAAGTAGGGACTTCACCCACACCTAAATCTTACTTGCAGAGATTTAGCAATTACTCTTATCTGCTGGGAACATGATGAGACTCCAGATTCTGGAATCATGGGTGCTAATGATCCTAATCGTCTGATGTTGACAGAGATAGATTTGGGGGCACCAAATTATTCATGATTCATAATGTTCCAAAGGAAAGACTTCATACTTCACCATCAGCCCTCATTAAAAAGTAGCATTTTAAAAGTGGCATTTTAAAATTAAAAATTTGGAAATTACTGAATTGGTTTCAACTTTCAGGAAACTCTCCCTTTTGCCAAGCCTCCACACCACACACTTGCTCCACTCCAAACAGTAAAATATAGTAGAGGGTGGTAAATGCAATATATTGCCAGGGATACTTTAAAATCACCAAAACTGTAGAATAAGGAGATCAGAAAAGCAGTTATTAAAAACTTAACTGAGATTGTCTCTATTCCACGGAGTTTACTAAAATACAGTCAATTTAGGAAATGCAGTGCAACAACACACATTACTGGCAGCAACCCTTGCTAACTTTTACTGGGAAAAGAAATGGCATCAGCATAAGCCTCTGAAAACTAGAAGCTCCTCTAAAACTAGATAAATAAATGAGAACAAGGAAAAATATTTTATATATGAAATCTTATCTATTTGTGTCACAAATTCTTACCTGAATTATAACAGCTCAAACCCCGGGAGGGGAATATTAATTTATCAGCAAATTAAGTTATTATATGTACAAAATAATGTCTAATTGCATAAAAATAATTCCTGAGAGGAGAAAAATTCAATTTAGCCTTTTGAAATACTTTATCTGGTTACCTATTATTAACCTTATCCTTTTCTTCTCAGGATTACTTTCATCACTGTAATCGCAGGAAAGCTAAAAGGTTCATCTTTCTGAGGAAGTTTTTACCAACTGAAAATCTATTTGAAGAATATTGTTTCATCTTTTACTAACTTACCGGTTTTATTTATTTTTTTTCAAACTTAGTAGAATTGCTGGCTTTGTGTTACCTGAGTTTGTGGTAACTGTCAGCTCTGCACAGACAGATTCCCTTAGCCTCCCTTTCTTTTCCTACCACTTTGCCAATTTACATGTCTACAAAATTTGCCACAGATTCACATGTCAGCAAGTCTGTGTTTCTGCCTTTTTGCCTGAATGTTTCCTTGCATCCTAATCATCGAAGACCTCTGCTCTGAGGACACCAGGTGCCATCTGTTGCCATACACACAACGATCACCTGCACTGCTAGGATTTAGCAGTGCTTTATTCTTAGCTTCATTATCTGCTGAAGATGATGCAAATACACAAACTTAGCCAAGGTTACATTGATTTTAGGGTGTAACAGTAATTACTATGAGTACCAGCAGCTTCTGCACTCTTGCAGTATGCCTCTCTACAGACAAAGCCAAGCTTGCTCTGCTGTCATGGTGGAACATCTTGAGGATGTGCAGTCACTAGAAGAGGGTGCTGAGTTGAGCACACCCACTGTGGCACTTGACAGAATTTGCTCCCCCAGGTTCTGAGCCTTGGTAACCACGGCTGTAAACCATCAGCTGGCTCAGAGCACAGCGAACCAGCTGGCCTTTCTGTGCAGAAGACCATGAAGCCACACTCCATAATCTCCTGCAGTCAGTGGTAAATGCTTGTGACCTAACAGGATGCTAAATGAAGCATAATAAAAGCTATCAAACTGAGACAGATATGGCAACATAGGGGACAGTAATCTCCCACCTGTGCACTTCAGCACATTTGCTTCGCTATGATTCCCTATTCATTATTCACCATGCAAACACAACAATATCTGAAAGCCAGAACTGCATCCTCTGCCTTCACATCCATTTCATACAGCTTATTCAAGACATGGATATCACAATTCTCAAGTGTACAAGTAACTGTTCCTGAGGTAAATATTTTAAAACTCCTTTTAACTGAGACAGAAAGTAAGAGTGAGAAAAGGACTGCACATGGTCATACCTACTTCAACACTCATGTTTCATTTTGCTACCCATGTCATTCATCTAGTAAATTAAGTGTAGAATTCCTTTCCTGGAAGCTAATTTACAGGCTCTAAAAGAGAGGATGACAAGTCTTACTGTATGCTATACTGTATTCTATTCCTGGAACTGAACTGTTCAGAACAATTTACTTTTGAAAGGAGTACTTGCTCTCTAGGAAACGAGTCTACACCACTGGCAACACATGAGAGCAAATCATTCCAGCTCACAGATACCATCTCTCAAGAAAGCAAATTTTTACCAACTACAAAACAGTTTGATTTCTACCCCTCCCTTTTCTTATTTTAAAGAGATGTTTGTTCTGTTTGTTTCTCAGTTTGTAATTGTTGCTATATTGCATCCCTGGGTAATGGTTCCAGAAGCAGACCGCTCTTCGTGGTGTGTGGACTCCTATAAAAAGGTGCTTTACTGACAAGTGTCCATGTTAATCAATGACTAATATCTGATACTGCAACAATCCTATGTGACCTACGAAGAGTCACAAACCAAAACCAAGGGGGGGAAAAAAATTTAAAAAATAATAAAAGAACACGAAACAACCTCCCCCAAAATGGGATGATACTTCCTGGCCTAGGTACAGTTCAGTGTAAGAGCTACAAATTCCAGTAAGTACCAAGGATGTCCTTTCCTGAGGTTTACATCCTTGTTCATACTTGCACAGCACAAAGGCCCATACAAGTCCTTTCTCCTGCAGCGTGGCCACTATGCGGTTCCAGCATAACTTTGGTACCAATACAGAGATAGAACTCAGCCGGTGGTCTCTGAACTGCTTCCATGGCTCCATTCATGCTGGCCATACTTGTAAACTAGTACACAGTCATCACCACGTCTCATGACATGTCACAAACATCAGAGCTGAGTAAGACCTCAGTCTGAAGGAGGGGGATAGAGGGTATTTAGGCTACTATCTCTAAACTTCCAGTTGCTTCTAAGTAGTCTGGAGTTAAACTCAAAACTAAGTTAATTTTTCTTGTAACAGGTGTTGGACTATGCCACTAATTTGATAAACTGATTATTAAGAAAATATAAGCCCATAATTTTGCTAGCATTTGAGATCATTTTCTCAACACCATTAATATTCCTTTACTCTATCACTGCAGTTGCTTCTCCCATAAATTAGTGATCTGGTAAAAGATTTGCAAGGAGCTGTTTTGGTGCCCTCATGAAAGTCATCCAGCTATTAAGCCTCCACAGAGCACTATTTCTCCATAGGCTGGCTAATTATTAAGTCATGTGTTCAAGGGAGAAACAAAAGCAGCTTTTTGGGAGCAAAAGTTTAAATTTACCTAAAATTAATAGGCTTTGTTTCCACAACCCTGATATAAGTCATCTAGAGAGCCTTACACATACACACACATTGCTGAAGATGCTCTTGCAGCTATTGCTCCAGCTTCAAAGGTACTGCTGCAGTGCAGAGGGATTATTACCAGACATCCTCACTAGAGGTATTCATCAATTCCTGCCTCACCACCACTCCTCTGCTTACGTCCCAGGCCCCTTCAGCAGCCAGACACACACAGTCTCCTGTCAGCAATCACCCTGCACAACCCTTCCATCTCAGCCTTGGGACCCTTTTGCCATGCAGCCTCTTCGGTCACAGCTGCCAGTGGGATAGAACAGACTCCATCAGTTTGGGATTTCAGACCTCAATTTGCTCCCTCAACAAAAGCCACTCAAAAGACAGCTGAGCATCTCGTCAAATTAAATATCATTTCTTCAAGCTTCCAAATAATTAATAGGTGTTCAATGAATTTGCTTCCTTATCTGCTAATGTGAAAATACCAAGGAGATCATTACTTGAATCTATTACAGTTCCTGTGTATTAAAAAAAATAAAATAAAATTCCTTCCCCCAAATAACCTATTAAAATGTCAACTGAACTATCCAAATGGTATTCTTTTGTGACAAAGGCTTTAACACAAAGTTAAAATATTTGCCCCTAAAATACACGTTTTGCTTCAGTGTGTAGGGATATACACCATATATATTCTTGTATACATAGATCTACATATATTTACACACAAGATGTTGATGTTATCTTTCCAAAGCTTCTCTAGGACAGAAGTACTTTAATGTAACATAAGCAAACACAGTAATTAGCCGTCAAGTCGTTTAAAGACTTCCCACAATTACTAGTGTTTTACACTAGTAAATGTGCTTAATGATTCTGCATTCACTACTGCTATATGAAGAAAACAAAATTAAACCTAAACCCACCAAACGTTCATTGTATGTTTTGAAAGGAAATTTTGACTCTAATAACCTGGAATATGCTCTGCAACATGAAACTTTTAGGTATTCAGATTATTCAAACTTTAGCCAAGTGAAGACAGCATAAAAATAATTATATTGAGAATTACAATCTAGACTACAAAGTCATAAAAGGGCTAGAGAGAGCAAAAAAGAGATTCTTTTAACAGTTCACATGTTTGAACAGATAAGGAAGCTTGTAATTCTCAAACAATCCTTGCAAGAAGTACAGCAGTTCACATTTCAAGTGAGTGCTACATGCATCCAAGTGCGTAACACCAAGAAAGAAAGTAAATTAAAAACCTTAGAGGAAGATATTAATTTGTAGCAAAAACTTGAACAATTTTTTTTTTAATTCTATGTTTGTGAACAACTGCGAATTCAAATTGAACTGCACTCAGTTGAACCCTCCACAGCCTTCCACTAAAAATCCTTTTGGGAAAAAAACTAAAAACTCAGTAATATTCTTTTCATCAATATGCCAATTTATCTTTTTTTAAATTGCAAGTTTTGTATTACTATACTGTTAAGCTCTTGAAAGCATACTGGTATATCAGTGTAAAGAACTTGATCTAAAAGTGCAGATAAACAAAAAAAGTAAAAATAAACTCCCCCTAATAAAAGTAGGTTAAAATAAAGGGGTTAAAGAAAAAAGTTAGCTGTTTATTTAGACAGTGATCTTAGAAGACAAAATAAAAGATGAGTAAGTAAGAGATTTTATAAGAAAGCAAGAATAATTTTCAGCAACTCTTTACTTTTGTATGTTTTCCATTCTTTTCATTTCTCTTAGACCATCAGCTTCATACTTTGCCTGCAATCATTTAACTCACAAACATGAAATCCCATCTACAAGCCAAACTCTGGTGTCTTTTCAGTGGAACACTGGAATAGACTTCAAAATAACTTATGTATCAATTTGTAAATGAATCCAAAATGACTGCCACTAGCAGCCATGTAGGCTGCTGTTAGAGCAATATTGATGCATTATTGCATTCTGCATTTCTCCAATACACACCACCCCAAAGTGGGGAACTGAACATTGTGTGCAATCCTTTTCAGACCACATTTTGTGTTTTCTGAAGCCTACTTTATCCATAGAAGCAAATAAAAATGACAACCAGATGAAACACTGTTTTTCTTCAGACAATTGAACTGTTCACATAGAAGGCATGGCAACAGATTCAGTAAATCACGTATTTTTAGAGCAGTGCTTATGGCAACCCCTCCCAGTGCTCCAATGTAACAGATTCTCCTAAACTAAAAGGGTTGTGGTCTTTGTCCAAGGAAGATGTTTATTTACTAGTTTGGTTTCATTCAGAGTTAAAGATGGGGTCATCCCACAGACCGAAAAAGAAAACTATCTTAAATTACCATTTGACACACATGCTGTGTAAATATAACCTTATGAGGAACCATAAATCCACCAGATTAAAAAAACTTTGAGGCTTCTCTAACTCTTATATAACACAAGCAGGCATGACATGAGAGATCCCTGGGGATAATTCACGTTCCTGTTTTTGACAAAACACATATAAAAAGCTTTTCGTCCTCGACAACCACATTTATTTTCCAAATATATGCATTACACATGTATTTTCCAAAATACCATATTCATGGATATAAAGGAATAAAGAGTTCAACCTCCACATAGGATTGTATATAGCTTTTTTGTTAATTTTCTTTTAAAATGTAATTTAAAATTAAGATTAAAAGAAACACTACCAGTTTTTGGGGCATGAAAATGTATCAGAAAAATATGGAAGGGATCATACAACTGACAGGAAACAATTGACAGGAATTTATGAGCACTAGATGTTCTATCACCACGTGACAAAGATGAGCATATTACATCCATTACTGATATCAACTCAAAAACTGAAAATGATGTCTGAAGCTTTAAATGTGAAATGCAGAAGAATGACATATAAACCNTTAGGGGTGATTGTGAAAGCCTATGCACAACTCAATGTGTGAACCAACCTACACCAAATTGCAATACCAGGGAGAAGCAAATAAGCAATTCAAGTCATGAATCCAGACAGTCAAGCTGGCAAATCAGGATACAAACTGAGAAGAGCAACCAAGGTGGCAGCGACATCTAAAAACACACTTTGCAATTTAAATAAGAATCAGTCTATTACAAGCACACATATGCCAGCAGTACTGGCAATTCATCCAGATATCTTTAAACCTGAGAAGAAAATTTAGGTGGCTGGCTGGATACTACCAGTTGTCTCAAAGCATAAGTAAACTTGTGTTATGTTTGACCTGCCCACCTGTCCATGCAGGTCTTTTATCAACTGCCTCTGCAGCCCAAGACCTAAATTAAATTACTCTTTACAAGATTTATTCACTTTTCTGTAAGTTGGGCTACAACAACTCACAGATACCACAAAAATAAGCCTCCAGCCAAACATCCCAAACATAGTTCAGCATGTCTATTTGAGTGTTTTCACTAAAACCTGAAGAAGTATGATGGAAAAATCTTTTCACCTTATGTGATTTTTTTTGTCCTCCAGGCATGGTCAGTAAAAGGAAATATCGACATCTGTTCCTGGTTCACATGCACGAAAAACATTTTATAAAATGAAAACAGATTTGAAATCATTTAAATTCCAGTACTAAACCTTCAAAAGTAAATTACCTACAGAAAGTACATGTGTGGGTGTATTCCTGTTTCACTGCTTCAACAGCCTTAATCAGGCTTGCATACTATTTCTGATTATGGTTCATTATATAAAATCATGTTGATAACAGTTCAGCAAGAATGTTCCTTAACCCTTTCTGAAGAAAGGAAACATTCTTGCACCAATTTTCATCCTTGATGTCTGTGTGTGGGGGGTGACTTTCTCTGGCCACACCTGACTTTGTAGAAGCCATGACAGCCAACTGTAACCCAGAGGAATGGGCCTGAACTCTCCACCAGTAAAAAGGCTGTGGCTCCTCTCTATGCTGAGTATGGTGACAACTGCAGACTCCTCCTCAGCCCCACTTGCCCTGCAACCCCCAGGTCCTTGCAGATCCTCCCCAAAAAGCAGACTTTGAAGGCTAATGCACCTCCCTGCTCATGTGAAGTCAAAGTGATTCCAATTGCATCAGCTGGAGCCACGTATTTCCTGCTCACAAACTGAAGGCCCTGCTTGGAGTTCTGCGTTATTAGGAATACAAACATTACACTTTGAAGCCAAATGTGCCTTTTCTTTGATTTGCAGGGGTGCATTTTCTCAAGCATATGCAGTTTCTTTTTTGGTTTTGTGTCTACTCTTCTATTAATCTGAAATGGGGATTTTATCAAACCAGGACAGTTATAAATCACAGTGATGAGTTATGGATGCCAAAACTTTGCTAAAAAAGTGGTCAGGTCAGTTCATATACAAAAAATATCATCAGGGGTTTCAAGTGCCAATACTTCAACATGAAGCTGCGGAAGATTTTCAGTCAGGTTTCTAGAAACTAGGAAAATATGCAGAGATATGCAACTATTTGTTTGCTCCTGCCTTTCTCTTCCATATAAACAGATACAGCACTTGCCTGATTCAGAACTCTCTTGGCTATGTTCTTACATAAGATGAAATCATCAGACTTTACCAGTAAAAGACATCAGCTTAAGGGAACAGACGTTTTTGTATTGCCATCTCAGACGAAAAGCAGGAGCAAAGCCCTTGAAGACTTGAGACTTGCACTGGCCCAAAGTTTCAGTTAAAAACTTGGCTGTTACTTCTTACTGCAAATCTGTCTCCTAAAATCCACATGCTAGTCTACTGGAATGGCTTTTAAAAAGGATCATTAGGTCAGAACAGCCCATAAACTAAAAAAAACAAAAACAGGCAAGGAATATAATAGAAAATGTCTGGGTAGTGTTAGTATAGCCTAATGCAGCTTCTGGAAACTAAATTACTTTTAAAAGTAGGCTGGCTTCAAAATACTCATTTAATACCTCTGGCTCAGACATCAGCTACTCACAAGGCTGTCTGTCAAATTACAAAAAATGAGTATTTTAATGTTTTGGCAATTTGCAAGTATATGCAATCAGATCATGAAGACTACCATCTAACAGGGTATTTTAAAAGCTAGCTTGAGGACTTCTCCTACCACAGCAATTGCTCTAACAAAGAACTCTTCCCTTGAAAGTCCTGTCTTTACTCTAGTGAATCTAAAATATGAGCACTGAAGTCAAGACTTCTGTGAATCGCCCCCTAAAGGAGACTTTGGGTCTGCCCTCACTGAGTATCGATCAAGTCTACAAAACCACACTCTAAACTACCATTAATTAGATAGAGTGGCACTCTCCACCCACAGCTCGCAGACAGAAAACCTTTTGACAAAGCAATGGGAGATAATAGGATGATGTCAATCAAAAACAGAAGAGTGGAAAGGCACAAGATTATTTTAGCAGTCAGAGGATCTGAATAAGAAGAAAATAAACACTGAAGGAAAAGAATGTGCCTTCATTCTTGTCAGAAAGACAAGAAACCTAAAACCTTCTTTTCCTTATTAATCCATTCATTTATCACAGCTAATAGTGAAACTGCTATAAAACCTGCTTTCTAAAGCAGAAGAGAAAGCTTTGATATCAAGGTGAAAAGTACATTATATACCATCAACGGTATCTACCTTAAATTGAAAAATCTGCATACACTGGGAGATGTTACAGAGCTGTGCACTGCTACTATGCAACAGTACTGTATAGCTGATAATAAAAAAAAAAACCAAAACAAGCTGGTGATTCTGACATATTCTAAATGAACTGTGCAAAGAGGGCACCAGGAACAGACCGGTATCATCATTTTCCAAACCATGTTGTTTTAGAATCGGTATCACAACTTCCCACTCATACAAAGTCATTACATCAACTCCCACTAATTCTATTTTACTTGACTTCAAGGAGAAAAGTCATCAGTTCAAAGTATGCCAAGAGAAAATATTTTAGCTGTGAGTATATGTGGAATGAGAGGAAAGTGCAGTGAGAGAAAAAAAGCAGAATGTAAGGCTGCATGAAAGTCATATGCAAAGAAACTGGGATAAGGCTGCATTAGTGCTAATATATATGAGAATTAAATCAGTAGATCTCCTTCCACTGCTCCTGCAAATAATCACTTAGAGATTAAAGCATCTGGGAAATAATGGAATAACATACCTTTGAATGCATGTAAAAATCTCAGTTACATGATGCTAAAATTACCAAGTTCATAACACTTCATGGACTGAATAAGATGATAATTGCTGCTGTGAGAATTAAGTTTTAGTGATCCTGGTTACAACTGAAATCTTTGTGAAAACTATTCACCTTCCAAGTACAGATTAAGAAAATAATTTTCTGAGGAACAGAAGAGAGTTTTAAATCTTCATTTCTTACTTACCACTGTAGTTTCATCCAAATTACATACCCAAAGTAAAGTAATGCAGTCCTATCTTACTAAAGCATTTGAATAAAGGAATAAATGATAAAAAGAATGTCTAAAGTACAGTGTCCTGGTTTTGGCTGGGTTTATTTTCTTCATAGTGGCTGGTANNNGTTTTGTGCTGCTTGTGTGAACAGCTTCTGCTTTCCCGACTAAACTGTCTTATTTCAACCCATGAGTTTTCTACCTTTTACCCTTCCAATGCTCACCCCAATCCTGCTGGTGGGGGAGTGAGTTAGCAGCTGCAATGGTGCTTGGCTGCTGACTGGGGTTGAACCACAACAGTAATTCAAATGTTCCACTCATTTCCATTGTAGGAACACTATTTTTATTTTAATACACTTTCTGCTGCAGTACATTAACCCACAGCCCTCGTGATACACCAGCAGAACCCAATTCACAATGAGCGTAACATATTCCTCCCTACCTCACATCTCCTCAAACAAGAGGTCAGAGTTCCCTTTAGGTGTGTCAAAAGAAGAAAACAAAAGCATGAAGAATACAGACTTAAAATTCAACCTCATAAATACAGAAGGCAATGCTCAGTGCAGAGATTACGTAAAAGTTGGAAAAACAGAAACGATGAGAACTACTTGTGAAGGTAGTGCAAGTACACCCAAAAGATTAGCTTCTTGTTTTAAAAACTACAATGAAAAGTTCATAAATAGAAAACTATTTAAAATACTACTAAGAAAATTATTCTTAACTGAGTTACGTATCAGCACAACAGCTACTAGTATGTACTTAAAATACTGTAAAAACACACCTTTATCATCTTTGATATACAGAAATTTCTATACAGATAGGCCAAAAAAATTTGACCTGCATTTCTGGGAAATTATTCAGCAGGTAACAAATTACTGTACTGTTTGTGACTTGCTGATTCTATGTAGTGCTGTAACAATCTGGTGAGCAGTGTGAACAGATGCTGACTGATAATGAGAAGTGGCAGCAGAAAAGTGCTGCATTTCTACAGTATTGATCCTTACAAATATGACTTTAAATCAACAACCTAACTGCCAGCAGAGAGGCTGTATTAGCACATAATTCCTGTGGCTCATGATCAATAGTTAATCAGCAGAGGAGAAAATGAGCAGAGAGAAGGCATTGGTGCATACAGAGAATAACCAGATACCTTGAAATATTTGCGCAAAATTAAACATGTTGGTAATAAAAATGGGAAGACAACCTTTTACTAAGAAACAGAACTTTTATGCATGAAGTGGTAATATAAGTAATTCATTATCCAAATCACTATTCAAAGCAGAACATAAGTAAGCAGATAGTACTTTACTAATATATTTTGCAGTTACAGTCATTTCACATATAGTGAATACTTATAAATTACTGTTCTGCATTCTTAGATGCTTTGAGAAATTTTTAAGTCTTTTTCGAACACTTCCACGCTGTCAGGTAAAACGTTTCTAACTGCCAAGCTGAGGGACTCAACAAAAATGAAGAGTTCCTACAAGTGGCTTTAAAAGCCTTGATTTGGATAAGAAAGGAAAAATACAAAGATTCTTTGCTCCTTCTGGGTATACTCAGATCTCAATTACAACTTGGTGATCCTTTTAATCAAACTCATTTGTCACACACTGCCAACAATTCAGTGTCTTCTTTTGAGAGCAGATCATCATGTCAAGTATCTAAGAACTAACAGGTTAAGAATTAAAACTCCAACTTCAGGCTGATAAGTACCTGGCTTTAAAAAAATTATTTGTTTTCAACCAGTACTCACCCTACTGTTCTACATAAAAAACCATTATCAGTACAATGGATTAGTATAAATAATCTGCATGTTAAACCTATGAAATAAATGCAGGGATAGGATGAAAAATCACATTTTAAGTGGGGCTTTTTGGCTAATGTAACAAAGATAACTTTTAAGTCAAATAATTACTTGAAATAACCACTTGGTACACAACCAAACCAAGCAGTACACCAGCCTGCGCCACAGAAGATGTGCAACAGCGAGGTATTAAACTCTTTGAGCAAATGGAAAAAAAAAGTTCATCACTAAGGAGCTCCCATTATCAACAAGCTACAGTTTTGGCCAGAGAACACATTACTTGATATGCAGTGTGGTATGCACTGCTTCTCTGATGAAGTCACTAGCCAAAATAAAAATAGACATCTTAGCAGTATGGATCTCTCAAGACAGGGGTCCCTTCCAGATCTTTTTACTTTATAGGAAGAAAGTAAGGCACTATGTAATGAAAGCAATGAAAGTAATTCCAGTAATGAAAGACTGAGAAAAATCTAGTGTGAAACAACCCCAAATTCAATTTCTTCCATTTAAGAAGAAAACATGCAGGTATATCCAATGTAATTACATACATTTATTTCCAATTGTCTTCCCATTACCTCAAAATCTCAGTGTTCTTTCCTTTTCCTCCAAAATCTAGGGCCAAAGTTGATTTCTACATCCTTGATGTACACAAGTGTGCATACACTAATAAATCAAGAATACTAAGGGGGTTTCCTGTGAAGTAGAGACAGAAACTTTTGTCACTGGCTCTATCAACCTGTACTGCAATTGGGTTTCCCTTCCATGCTCCTGTCTAAGGATGCATGCTGGAATGCATCAAAGATTTCCACAACAGACAACAGAATGACTCTGATTTACTTACCAAGTAAAAATTGAAATTAAAAACATGAAAACCAAGTATTTAAAAGATGGGAGTAATGAGTTGCAAATGTAGCCTCTTCCTCTACTACTTCCAAATTATGAGAATAATTTTTTTATTCTACTATGTAAGGTGCTAGAATGCATGAGAATCGAGGCCTTAATCATCTTAAACATCATGCCACATTCATTTTTAGGTTCAATTTTTAGTATTCCTGTATTACGTTTTCATCACCAGTTCTAGCTACTATGTCTGTGGCAAGAGGTAGGAGAGTCATCAAAAGACAGTTGTATTTCAAGTAGTAATGGCTGTGTCAATGAAGAACTTGCAGCAAGAAGGAAAAACCCAACTGAAACTGGTGAATGGCATAAAACAAACTTTTCTCTGCCTTTTGCAAAAGGTTATTCTTTGGCCTGGTGCAGTAAGGGAGAGAAAATTTGCTACAGAAATTCAGATGTCTGAAGCACAAGTCCTGTGCACCATTAAAATCCTACTGAGCACATTCATGTGTGAAATCCCAGTAATGCACAGAACTTGTGCTGGCCATCCAATTAATGCTGAAGGTAACAACATAGCAAAAGCTTTAATCTTATACCCCATAGCTCTAACAATCAGAGAGAAAAAAAATAAATAGAATGTACTAACATGACCTACACTTCCAAATTTTTCCAAACAAAATGATGTTTCTGTGATTCCTTACAAACTGAGAACTTACACATTTTCATAATTTGCATGATCCTGGAGCTGGCTCCTCGGACCAATTATTTAAGCAATGCTGATGTGCTTTAACAACTGCTTTTCATTTACAGAAGTTAAGGCAGTTATGAACTGGAGGACAGCATTGATCCTAATTAGCTTCGATCCCATCACCAAAAAGAGCTGGATAATCACTCTGCTGAAGATTTCTCAACTTAGTGCTTAGGAGTTCCCCTGTTGGGAATTCTAAATATTTAGAGTTCTTGTCTTGTGCTGCCATGAATTTCCTGAATATCCACATCTGTGTAACATGCTTCTCAGAGAAGCCTGGGAAAAAAGGAATCAATAAAATTACAGAAGTCTTCTGTCAAATAATTGGTCCTGATCATAGTACTCACAAAAGGAGGAACAGTTTGGGTAAACTGCAGGATTAGGAGAGTGCCATATAAGGAGCCTGTGTTCTGCTTTGTACAATCTTTTCCCTCTCTTATTTTTCTTAAACTCAGTGGATTTTGTCTTTTGGGTTTGGGGGGGGGGGTTTTAATTGCACTCCAACACAGATAAATCAAAGGTAGCTGAGGAGTTTCTATGAAACCAAGCTGTAGGCTCCAACTTTAAAGGTAACTGAAAGAACAAACTCCTGAAACACCACCAGCCCCAGTGGAACAAACTGGGCTAAAAAAGATAGACAAAACAAACATTGGTAAGAACAGAACATAAAGGATGGAAAGAAACTAAACCATCACCTCCCACCCTGCAGCCCTGACTCACATTACCAATGGCTGCTGAGACCAGTGGGCCCCATTTACTTGTACAGTCCTGGTGTTCTCCTCTCCCCAGGAGATGTATCTGGGTGTCCTTTCTGTACATGAGAGACTAGAGCCGGAACCAACCCTGCAGATGCACACTGCCTGGCAAAGCAAGGGGCAGCAGCATGTGGAGCCACCCAAGATTGCTAAGGTCTAGATTTGACCCGGCTGTTTTCGCAGTGAATGTCTAGACTACTCCTCACTAAAGCACCAATTTGACAACAATTTACTCCATACCAAGAACTTCACACCTCTCATCGATGGAAATCAGCAGCCAGTTAATATCCAAGATATTGGTGGATGGTTTTTTTTCTCTTTTTGGAGTGAGGGAGAAGGAATAAAAAAAAAATAGGATTGATGGATAGGCAAATCTAGTCACAAAAGCCTCGCTTCCTTAGCAAACAAACTAAATGCAGCACCCCTACAAGAGAGATCCCCTTGAAAAATAAATCAACAGACTAAGGAAGGGATTTATATAGTGAAAATTCTTGTATGTTGACAAAGAACAGAAACTTTAAAAGAAGTACTTGTCAAAAGATCCAATCTAACAGTGCACGAGGAAGGCTCAGAAATCTTCATATGACAGGGCTGCTTTTCACATGTCTTTAAACGTGAAGCCAGTAGCTGCTAATTGGTAAGAATGGAAGAGATCCCACCCAACACCTGCTACAGCAATTCGGTTTAATAGCAGTCCTTCAGTAGCTTTGACAATTACTCCCACACTCCCCTGTGAGAGACTAATGGTTTGCTAAAAATAAAACGGAGATTAGCGTCTACAGCGAGCCCGAGATAGCCGCTATTCGACAGAAGGCGAGATTCAACAACCTTGTGCTGAGCTGATGTCCAGACTTCAAAGGATTTCCTCCTGTATCTAGAGATTGGGTGCCTGACTGAAATGGCAGGATGCAATATTACTTTTTGTTCATTTTATTATTTTCTACAGCCTGCACCTTAGTGCACAGTAATAATGTCCACACTTATGCAATGGGGAACAATCAGTACCAACTTCAATTTGCGTACAGCAGCTGTTAAAAGCTGAAGTTGCCAAGAAACCTAAGATGACAAGGCAAAACATCCCCCCCTCAACTGTACCAGCAATTAGTGACATTTTCACTAGTATGTGTATCTTTAGCAAGCAGACCAAGACTTACCAAGTCACAATGGCAGGGAAGGATGGGAAAAAGAGTAGAAATCACCTTTTAAATTTTTTCTGAATATATATAGTATGGTTGTCAGAATCATCAATCAATAGCTGGTATGTAGGATGCAAGTAACAAAGACCATATTGGTCTTCCAAAAGAATTGCTCTTATCTGTTTTAAAATAGAGGGACTAACAGACCACAAAGGCAGCCAATATATAAGAGACAGCATTTTTTAAAACCACATACTTATTTAGTTCTGTAAGAAAACGTCTGACTCCACAACAAAAAAAATATCCAGATTAAGTTTTGCCTTATGTTAAATACTAAGAAAACAATCTAAATTTATAGTGGGAAAAATTTAATCTTTTGTCAAACACAGAAGGAAGGAAGAAAAAAAAAGGACTCCATGTGATGAATAAGATACTGTATACAAAAAAAAAAAAGCCTCACAAACCTCCCTGACCTTGTTTCATGGAAGCAAGCCAAATTAATTCCATTCTTCAAATCTACAAGACACTTGTGTCACATAGAAGAAACACTTTACAATAATTATAGTTGCTCTCAAAAGAAAGTTGTCACACTATTAAATGTTTACTGTCTTACCTGGTCAAATAGGTTAGATGAAAAAAAAAAGACATCAAGAACTACAGGTCTGGATTTCCCCCTCAGAAATAACAAGGAAACTTCTGTCTACCAAGGAGTAAAATAATAGCCAAAACTCCGTTTGTTTTTCAGTTGTGTGAGAAACTTACGTTTTAAAAAGAAAAGGAGACATCACGGATGAGGCCACTTGCAACAAGTACATCTTCCTGTACAAGTAAGATACCACCAGATCGTAGGTGGCAGTGTCAGAAGGTGAGATGAGACAGAACATTTGAAGAATATACAGGCAACTCCATATGAAGAGAAAGGTTCATGGCTAAGAGGCAAGAGAACTGCAGCCCAGAAGTTCCTTCCCTTCAGTCTTGAGATCTAATGACCAACATCTTCATTTAACAATCATTACTTAGGAACAATATCCATCACTTTCAAGTCACATTTTCTCCAGTGCCTTTTATTTGGTCTCATAGCTACCAAATATTTTAAGCTATCTCCAATATAAATATTTATTAAATAGAAAACAGTTCAAAAATTACTAGAAGCACCATAATTAAAATTTAACATTAACACATATAAAGAGGGGATCTTTCATTGTGTGCTTCAGTTGAAAGAGGAAGGTATTACATGATATGGATATGAAGTTTTCCAATAAGGATGTAAAGGTTTCAATCCCACATAAACTATTAGGTTATTTGTTTATGCCTCAGCATTTACACTTAGGCAAGACCCACCAAATAAACCACAGAAGTATGACACTCAAGTTCCTTGGTAGTGAACCCTTCATTGATCTCTTCAGCCTCCATTAAGACATCAGGGAGGAAGCAGCAGTTGAAACTGTAAAGTACGAATTACACACAATTCTTGTGTAAATCAGGTGGTAAACTGAAGCAGTAAAATAATCAAGTTTTAAGACTAGCTTTTACATTTCATGATTTTCTTCTTCAAATACTTTCCACTGAAAGGACAGAGATAAAAATAAGGAAACTACCAGAACATCAGAAAACCATTAGTTAAATGGTCTGCAAGGTTTACATGCATCTCTCTATAAAAAGAACCTGTGCACAATGATTCTTATTAGGGCAAACTACATTTTACCAGAGAGAAAGAAATAACCACAACCAAATTGGTAAATGTCACTGTTACCACAGAAATTTCTTTTCAGACTTCTGTGAAGAAAAATATCACCAGCTTGTTCATAATGAAGGCCTCCCACATGATTATGTGGCACATGTGAAAATAATTTGTTGATTCTAAAGCTTGTATTGACGCAGATAATCTGCCTTTGTCTCATAAAATACGGATGGTATGTGCAAAGAAATTCCCTTTATTGAATCTTACTATCGTTCAAAAAGTGTTCGCAATTTCTGTTTTACACAGAAAAGCAAATGGCTACCAAATATACCAGTTTATATTCAATTTTGTATACAGTATCACATTTTCTTTTAATCAAATGGGACTAATTTTAGTATTTAACACAGTGGAAGACATGTTTTTATTTCAAACTTGATTACAATATTGCAGGGGGACACAAAGAAGCTTTTGACACAGGTACTGCACAGGCCAATCAACGTTGATGCACAGCTGGGTCTGCTCTTCACAGACCAGGATGGCCTGGCCATGGCAGCCCTGGCTAGAGTGACCAGAAAGAGAGGTGGTTGAGAACCTGAGGGGAATGACAAAGAAAAGTAGTAGAGCAAACAAATCTGGACTTTGGAAGAGGTGCCATGGCAAACAGAGACACCTTTGGCTAAACAGGATAGTCCTGACTGAGTCAAAATAAAACTCTACACAGGAGGCAGAAGCAGGCAGACACTCAACAAGGAAGAATTTGGAATCATCATCCAGGCACAAAGGCAGTATCAAGGAATTCATATATCACCACTACATGTAACCATCAGTAATTTAAGACATATAAATAACTTGAGATGAAAACAATCACTTTAGTAAGTGCAATAAAAAATAAAACAAAATGCTGACAGATCTAAAAGAATTTAAGAGCAACCTCACATATTATTGATCCTTATTACTAAAAATTCCGCCAGGTTTTTTTTTTCCGTAATTTCTTTTGATCATAAAAACTATGATGGAAACACAACAAGCAGCATCCGATTCTGAATCTCAAACCACTGAACTATCTTCCCTGATTTCCCTCTACCACCCAGATTTCAGGGGTATTCCACAAGCCCTAACTGTTCCTCTAATAGACCCTGATGGTAGTGGTACCAAGACACAACATCATCCACTTCAGAAAAAGCAGACCAACAGTTTTAACACCTCATGGAATATGGCTCAAAGAAACAGATTTCCCCCTTCCCAAAGTGATTATCCAGTCATTAAAGACACGGGTCTACCTTATTTCAGGCAAAGATAAAACACCCTAAAACATTACTCTCCTTTATATGACTGGCCATTTGCTTAAAATACTAAAAATTAAAATCCCAGAATGAAAAGAAAAAAAAAAATGCACATTGCTGTTTAAACTGTAAGTGACTGCAACTGACCTACAAAGACAAAACCTACATTTGGACTTTGACAATCAATCAAACTTGCTGCGAGGAAAAGCCTCAAGTTCATAAAAGACTAGCATAGTAATGCAGAGAGAAGGTGACATTGAGGCATGCAAACTGCTGGCAAGTTGATGGAAAACCTACATAAATTTTTCTCCTTGAAAAAAAAAAACAACAACCCAAACAAAACCCAAACAAAAACAGAAAAGACAGACAAAATGGTTGCAATTACACTGGCAAATATNAAAAGACAGACAAAATGGTTGCAATTACACTGGCAAATATGGCATAACTAAGTTTTCAGAGTGAGCTGGCAGCAATAAAAAACTTTATGCACAGCAGATTAATTTTAATTTTTGAAGCTGAAAATTACACGACTCAGCCTGTACTCATCATCTCTATGAAGACGTCGTTCTGCTGCTGAAATGTCAGCTCCTCAGCTTCAGCACACAGCAGAAATTGAAGCACAACATTTGCTTTCTTTTATAACTTGCCTTTTTGGCTTGGATCCTCAATAGCTCTGTCCTTTCTGTGAGTTTGAAGTAAAGCCAATGTAACGCTCTGTCCACCAGAAAGTCACACAACGAAGAACAGATGTATTTCCCACCGTCACATGCCGCTCCGTTCAGCTACATGGCGGATTGCTCCGACTACTATTAAGTGCAGTAACCAGCTGTGCTCCCCTCACCTTCACAAGCCAGTGCCACAGAGTTCAGCATATTAACTAACACCAGGGCTTCTCATCAGCAACAATATGCTACCTGTCCTTAAAAGCAATTATTTGCACTTTCTACCCTAGCACACTAAAAAAAGCACCGGAAACCAGAATAATTTTGTACATTTCATCACAGTTTTTTGGGTAGGTATTTCAGACCAGCAATTTTCAGTACCAAGCATTCAAGCTGCAATTGAGCTAAGTATTCAAGCTGCAGTTTATCACAATGCTACATTTGTGTAAAGCCCCAGTAACATCTTGAATGGTTTAAGACTTGACCTTCTTTAAAGACTGACAATAGATGTGATATTTTGTATACCCTCCTTTAGCCTCAGTCCAGATTTACACATTAACAAACACTACATCACAAGTTAGCTTCAAAGTAATAACAAGATGCCATTCCCAAATATTACACCATGTTTATCAGTTTAATATTTTAGTTTCAGAACAAAAGCCATTAACAGAATTACCATATTGCTCCTGAGGTTTTACTCTACATGTAACACACTTTCAAACATAAGTAGCAAAAGAAAAAACCAAAAAAAATCAAAAACAAACCCAGCCCCCAGCATGCATTTAACAATTATCTTGTGTTGTTATGGAAACTAAATATCTATGAAGAAGCAAGAACAAAGCGGGGTGGGGGGGGTAATCCCACTGCAAATCTTCCTGTAAATTCTATAGATATTTTTTTTTCTCCATTGCAGATTCAAATGGATGCGGTGCAGTACTGTTCCAAGTATCACATTCTTCCCTCTTCCCTCCTTTCCCTCGCTCCTCACCCCCAACATGTAGGTTAACATTTTAAAATGTTATTGGAGATACTGAAGCAGGAAGCTAAAGCAAAATTGGATTTTTCTATAAGGAGGATGGTTGCCCAAATCAACTGTTCCATGAGACCATTCAGTTCCCAAATCTCTTTTTAAAGAGAACAGATTTGCTTGCTGTCTCAACCAATCTCCTTGTGTAGTTTCTCCGGAACCCACAGCTGGAAAAATATCAAAACCCTGGAATAGCTAAAAGAAGACAAAACTATTCTCTTGCAGGATTCCACAGAAAAGAAAGAGGGACAAGCCAAGACCTCTCTTTCAGCCTTCTGTGTCCCTGCTCTCAAAAGTTTTGGCAAAGATGGGCCAAAGGAACTGATTTCTAGGAAAATAAAAAACCTAATTAACAAAATACAAATCAAGAATCTGTTTTGCAAAATTTGAGATAAAGTATCAAGGAGATTTAATTGACTATATCTAGATTTATCAGTTCAGGGACGGGGACAGGAATTTATGGTTTTAGATGACAACCACAGACTTTTAGCCAATAAAGAATATTTTGTGGAGGGGTATGGTAGACTTTCTCTGGAAATAGATGTCTTCTGGTTTAATTTCAGTATGTCTAAAGCAAGTATCAGAAAAATTTTCACTAGAGAATTCTGAGTAAACAAATAAATCTGCATGACTATATGAAGAAAGTTGCTCAATTTTCCTGTGTAAAGGAAATCAGGTTAATAGTATGAACAAGAGTAGGAAACAGAGAATAGAGATTTTATCTGCTGATATACTTTCCAACTTTTGAGAGACCCTTTGTGTAAATATAAACTATTTTTCTGAGGCTTACAAAAATGACTTTTCTGGAAAAATTTGCCTACATGAAAAAAGGTCCCATCCCTAACAGCATCTTCCAAATTATAAGTTTCTACATGAAGTTTTAAGCACTTACAGTCTAGGTTCAAAGAACAATACA
>VZTZ01027027.1:0-21008 GCA_013400955.1 Drymodes brunneopygia
CAGCCCATCCTGCCTCCCCCCAGCGCTGACCTTTTAATTTTCTGCGTCAGGAGCATAAAATGGAGACGGCAGGGAAGGGAAACATTTCCCTAAGATGGCTGAGGGAGAAGGAGGATTTGCACAGCAGTGCATGAGCACCCTCTGCTGCTGGATGAGTCTGGGGGGGACACGGAGCTTCTCAGCCCAGCTCCAGCCCCACGGGCCCCAGGCACCAAAAAACCCACAAATTTTCTTAACTGGGTGATTAAATTTCTTGTGATGGACAAAATATTTGATTAAAAAGCTTCAGCAGCCTTGTGAACCCCTGGCTGCCTCTCCCTCCCACCAGTTTTACACTTATATTTTACTTGTTGTGGTACATTCAAAATCCCCCCCAAAATAGCAATATTTTGTGTTAAAACCAAAATATTTTACACACACAGCTTCTAAAAATTATTGCCAATGCCACACGCAACAACAGAATTTTGCAGGTTTGAGAAAACCCATGAAATTTAATTTTTTTAAGTGTTACAATCAAAACCCCCCCAAAAAGAACAGTATTTTATATTAAAACCAAAATATTTTACACACGCAGCTTCTAAAAATTATTGCCAACGCCACACGCAATGATAGAATTTTGCAGGTTTGAAAAAACTCATGAAATTTCATTTTTTGTAAGTGTTACATTCAACCCCCCCAAATGATCAGTATTTTGTATTAAAATCAAAATATTTCACACACACAGCTCCTAAAAATTATTACCAGTGCTCTACACAATTACAGAATTCTCCAAGTTTGAAAAACCCCACGAAATTTCACTTTTTTCGAAGTTCCACATTAGGATGGGCACCCAAAACTTTGTGTTTCTTCTCATGGGATGGGAGAAAGGGTTAAAGATGGATCTGAGGGGTGGATCAGCTCCCACCTGGAACGGGGTGAGCAGGTGTGGTCCCCAGGAAAGGTTTAGGGGTGAAAAGGTGCATGGAAAACCCTGCAAGCTTTCCCCTGAGTATTCAGCTTCAAAACCAGGAGTGTGTCAGGGTAAGGCCAAATCCAGCTGAATCTGAGGCTGAAATTCTCTTTTATTAAGAAGTTTCAGCAGCTTTGTCACAAAAAAACCCCTCCTGGTTGCCTCTCCCTCCCTTTTTATATTTCTATTTTCCTTGCTGTGTTACATTCAAAATCCTCAGGAAAAGGAGAGTATTTTGTATTAAATCCAGTGCATGTCACACCCACAGCTCCTAAAAATTAATGCCAGTGCCCCACACAATTATATAATTTTACAGGTTTCAAAAACCCTTTAATTTCATTTGTTCTAAGTTCTGCATTAGGATGAGCACCCAAAACTTTGTGTTTTCTCTTGTGGGATGGGAGAAAGGGTTAAAGATGGATGTGAGGGGAGAATCAGCTCCCCTGGAATGGGGTGACTCCATTTAGGGCCAAATCCAGCTGCATCTGAGCCTAAAATTCTCTTTACTTTAAAAGTTTCAGCATCTTTGTCACTCCCTGAACTCTCCTGGTTGCCTCTCCCTCCTCTTTTATATTCATATTTTCCTTGCTGTGTTAACATTCAAAATCCTCAGGAAAAAGGAAGCAATTTGTATTAAAATCAGCAAATTTTGTACACTCAATTCTTAAAAATTAAGAAATTGAAAAAACTTTTAAATTTCATTTGTTTTAAGTTTCACGTTATGATGAGCACCCAAACCTTTGTGTTTTCTCTTGTGGGATGGGAGAAAGGGTCAAAGATGGATGTGAGGGAAGAATCAACTCCCACCTGAAATGGGGTGACCCCATTTAGGGCCAAATCCGGCTGGATCTGAGGCTGAAATCCTATTTGCCACCTATTTTGTACTTCTATTTTCCTTGCTGTGTTAACCTTCAAAATCCTCAGGAAAAGGGCGGCAATTTGTATTAAAATCAAGGTATTTCACATACACAACTCTTAAAAATTAATGCCACTGCTCCACAAAGTGATATAATTTTCCTTGTGTGAGAAAAACCCTTTAAATTTCATTTATATTGAGTCCCACGTTAGGATGAGCACCTAAAGCTTGGTGTTTTCTCTTGTGGGATGGGAAAAAGGGTTGAAAATGGATATAAAGGGAGAAGCAGCTCCTACCTGGAAGGGGGTGAGCAGGTGTGGTCCCCAGGAAAGGTTTAGGGATGAAAGGGTGAATGGAAAACCCTGCAAGGTTTTCCCTGGGTATTCCAAGGCAGGAGTGTGGCAGGGTAGGGCCAAATCCCGCCGGATCTGAGGCTGAAATTTCCAAGGAAATCTTGCAAAAAATTTCCCCAAGATCAGTTCAAAAAAAGGCCAAAAGGCATCACTCAGGAAAGAGGTAAAAAACACAAAAAACCCGGAATCCCAATTTTTTGGGGGTGAGAATTTAAACACTGAGGGGACAAGGAAGAAAAGCAAGTTTTTAAAAATGGAAGAGACAGGAAAAGCACTGGTGGGGGAAATGGGAGGTAAAAAGGATGGAATTCGGGCAGGAATGGGATGCCCAGCAGCCACCTGAGCCCCGTGACCCCACCCAGGCTGTGGGGACAGAGCTGGCACGGGCTGGGTGTGGGGCACAAGCTCCCACACCCCAAAAAACCGCACAGGGAGAGGAATTATATAACTTCTATAAATTATATAACTTCTATAACTTATATAACTGCAAAAAAAATACCTCCAGGGGCCTTTCCTGGGAGAGGAGAGAGCTTTTTGTGGGATCAGGGTGAGGCTGACCCAGAGCTGGAGCTCTGGGGGTGAATGGAGGGGAGGACACCCAGGATGGGACACTCAGGAAGGCTCGATTTTATTATTGTCATTTATAAATACATTTAAAATTAATAGGGGCAAGGCAAGGGACAAGTGAGGGTGGCACTGGGACAGCAGGAGCCTGGCAGGGAAGGGGGGCTGGAGGAAAGGGAGTTTTTGCAGAGCTGCTGCACAAAAAGGGGCATCGAGAGAGGAGGTGCTGGAACAGCTCATCCCGTGAGCAATTGGGACTGAAAAAATTGCAAAATGTGGCTCCTGGGGTGCATTCCCAGCACACCCAGGTGACTCAGCCTGGCAGGGCCGGGAAGGCACAAGTGACACATCGGGGTGGCCCCCAGGCCGGGCAGGACACAGGGAAGGGCAGGATTTGGGATCCCCTGGCACTGCTGGGCCCCAGAGCCCCCACAGGAGAGGGACTGATGCTGCAGGGATCCCCCAGTCATTTCAGAGCACAGACCCCTGCAAATCCCAGCTCCTGCTCCCAAAATTCCCCGTGACTAAGCACCCTAAAGGCTCGGGATGCTCCCTTTGTGTGCCAATTCCAGGATTTCTCCCCAAACCCCCCTCCTTTCCCCCGGCAGCAGATGGAGACCCACTCCCAATTATGTCCCCGTCACAGGCAGAAGAAAGGGAGACAAATGTCCCAAAGAAAGCTCTTTGGGAGGACAAAAGCTCCTTGAAATAGGAGCTGAGCTGTTTTTTCCAGGTTCAGAGCAGGGCCGGAGGGAGGGGGAGCAGCAGGAGGGGGATGGAGGGAGGGATGCGCACGCAGCTGCACTTCCCGTCTTTGTCTGGGAAAGGAGGTCGCGGGGGGGAGCCGGGGGATGCAGGGAGGGATGCGGGGAGGATGCGGGGCCGCGTCAGAGCCACGTCAGGAGAGCAGCTGATCCCGGCTCCCAATCCCGGCCGAGCTGAGCTCATCCCGGGAGCGGCGCCAGCGCGGCTCAACTGCGCACACCTGGCGGGTGAAGGCGACACTGCAGGGACCAGGGGACAGCCAGGGGGGCGCGGGGAAAAGCCCCCGGTCCCACGGCCGGAACCCCCCCCATAACCGCAGGAAGTAAAAAATCCATTAGAGAACCCCTTGGCCTAACTCAGGGTTTAATCAGGGGCTTCTCAGAGCTCGAATTGCCAAAAAAATCACTGATGCCCCAGAGTGAACACCATGGGGGAGTGTGGTGGGCACAGCCTGACTCCCAGTGCCTCCCAGTGCGGCCCAGGCACCAGCACGCAGCCCACCAGTAACGCCCCGAGCTCTCCTTGCAGTGGCAGCACCCCGGGACAGGCAGGGGCTGCACCCCAGGAATGGGGACAGGTGCCACCTGCAGCTCCCCCAAAAGCCAGGGTGGCAGGGGACTGTCACCAGGTGAGGCCACGGCAGAGATGGGGACAGCAGCAGCTCCATCACTTCCAAAGATTCAGCCCAGGGGCACAGCCTGGCCTTGCTCACTCTTGCTTTCCCACGTGTTCTCTGTTAAAAGCATCACCTCCACCCAGGAGCACACCTGGAGCAGGGTGGCTGCGGTGCCTGGGCCAGGCTGTGCCCCAGGGATGGTGCTGAAGTGGCAGGAAAAAAGCTGCTGGCCCTAAAACATCAGGAAAAGTCAGTCCAGGACAAGCAGGCAACACCACGGCCTGGTGTGAGGTGTAAACATCTGCTGAAAATCTCAGCTGTGCTACACAAAGTTCGGGAGGTGGGAGGTTCTTCCCTGGGTTTGGCACACACAGGTGGGAATCAGGGAAGGTACAAACATCTCCCACATCAGACAACACCCAACCTGTGCTTACAGACTGCGTGTGTGAGACCCTTCTCCTGGAGTTCACAGGGAGCAGGTACCCCCCACATCCTGCAGGAATCACTCTCAGGAAGGATTAATAACAATCCAGGGAGAAAGGTCTCCAAACAGGCCTCTCCAGAGAGCAAAGGAACATTTATTTCCCACCAGTGCTGCTCCCACAGCCCTGTCAGAGTCCTGTGATGCTGTCAGTGTGTGTTCCCCAACTCCACTCCAGGAGAAATGAAGTAACAAGAAGGTGAAAGGATGGGAGCCACCAGCTCCAATCAGGGAAATGATGATTTATTTAAGGAGAATATTTTCACAAGGGTGGTTAAACATCACAAAAGGGAGCTCAGTTATGCTGAGAGAGGAGCTGGGCCTTGAAGAGACTCCAACCTGACTGCAAAATGCCCTGAACAATCCCTGACTTTTGGATTGGCCTCACTTGGAGCAGGAGGAGTGGGCCTGAAACCTCCAGACCTTCGAGTCTAAACCATCCTGTGATGCTGGGAGGACCCTGGTGAGCTCTTCTTGTTTGTCCTCCTCAGCAGAAACTTTTGGATTCACCAGCTCTTGGTTTGTGGACAGATTTCTCTGTTTTTCCTGAGAATATTCCAGAGTGAAGAGAGAAGTTTCTGTCCCTGTTTGCTGCCACTTCTCAGCCAACAAATTCTCTGACACATCAGGAATTGATGGAGGAAGAGAGGAGCCACAGCTTCAGAATCCCAGAGGCCTCTGAGGTGACAGAGCTGGGGACACTGGGATGGAGAAGGAAAAGGGACAGAGGTTTTTGGCCAGAGAAGATCCTGATGCCTGCAGTCAGAGCTCTGTGAGTGAGAGGAAGTGATGCCAGAGTATCCTGGGGATAGGAGGGCACAGAAGAGCCCACAGGGGTGCTGTAAAAATGTGCAGAGAACCAGGAACAGGAATTTTGGGACTGGTCCCCAGCACTGCCAGGAAAGCCCAAAGCTTCAGTGTCCAGAGAAACTCATTTGGGTCCACACGAGGTGCTCAGGGCCTGAGCCCCAGCTGGGTGAATAAAATCCCACTGTTCATTTAGGGCATTTCCAGATCCACATGTCAGGAGCTAAATCCTCTCTGGATCTGGCTTTGGGGACCTGAGGGGTCACTGAATTCCAGAAATGCTCTGGATTTTATAGGATGGGTAAGGAATTCCTGTGGGGCTGCATCCAGAGTTACAGACAACAGCCCAAGGTCCAAATGGAAACCAGTAACGTGTGGGTCCATACTGGGATCTTCAGTGTTTAATATCTTCCCTCCAGACTGGTGGGACTGTGTGGGGTCTCCTTGTCTGGGGCTTCCCACAATTAAAGGAGCTGATAAGAGAGGAGGAGAGAGACTTTTTATCAGGGCCTGTGATGACAGGGGGAGGAAAGGTTTAAACGTGGAAAAAGGCAGGTTTAGAGTGGACAGAGGAAATGCACAATGAGAATGGTGGGGTAATGCTCAGACTAATTAATTAAGTTTGTGCTTGGAAGGGGGATTTTAACAGGCCCAGCACTGATGAGGCTGAGGCAGAGCTTGTAGGGAAGGTGGAGAGAGATTTTTGTGGTGCCAGGACAAGGGTTGAGGGATTGAGACTGAAATGGGAGCAGTGGGGAGGGGATTTGTCAGGCCAGAAGGTCACAGAGGGAAGCCACAGATGTGCAGCAGGAGCAAACTCTGCTCCTGGTGGCAGCCAGGCCACAAAGCTGCCCCTGCTGGGCTCTGCAGTGCCCTGGCACCCCCAGCCAAGCCCCCCCTGCTCTCCTGCAGGACCTGAAATTGTCACCCACCTGTCCCACACAGCCAGGGCTGAGCTCAGCCCCACAGACCTTCAGGAAACACCTCTGGGTTAACCCTGCATGTTAATTCTGCCCCAGGAGGAATCAAATCCACACCCCCAAGTCCTGTGGACGTCTCAAGCTCTGAAATTTGGTGAACAGGAAATAATCAGGACACTCAGGTGGGTCAGTGCCTGCCAAATTCCCCCTTTGTTCAGCACAGAGGAAAGGAGAGGATTTCAAATCACTTTTCTGTCCCTAAAAGATCAGGGAAGGGGGAGAGATGACACCCCCATGGCTGTGCTGCACCTTGTCCTGGGCATGGGGCACCCGTCCTGGGCTGTGGCAGTGCCTGGAGGGGCAGCAGGGAATCCTCCTGGGCCTCCTGGGATGAAGGAAGTGAGGGAGAAGGGTTTAGAAGGGTGAAGGCCAGACCTGGCTGGGCAGCACAGCCCAAAATCAGCTCCTGGCAGTGCCAGGGGGTGCTGGGTGTTTTCCACAGGCACTGGAGAGCACCCAGAACAACAAGGATTTTTCATCCCAATTTCCTACCAGGCACAGGGGTGCACAAACCCCCCCAGCTCCTCCCACCCCTGTGGAACAGCCTGAGCTCCAGAAATGTTGCAGTGAGCTCATTAACTTGGGGTTGCTGCATTTTGGGGCTATGGGACCAAAACAGCCAGGAGAGAGTCAGGTAAAGCAGGAAAAAAAAATGTATTTTATGTGATTCTTTATGAGAAATTAAAGACAGAACATTCCCCAGGAGGGAATCTGTGGGAGATTCTGTGCAGAAAGCGCAGTGCCAGCCTGGCCACACTCCTGTGCCAAGGGATTTGCTGGGCCAGTGTGGGAGCTCACACAAGAAAGCCACAGGTGAGGAGCAAACCCTGCTCCTGTGCCCTGGTGACAGCCAGGCCCCTGACAGTGCCCCAGAACCCCCAGCCTGTCCTGAGAACGCAGCCAGGACTCTGCTCCCACCCCAAAACCTGCCCTGCAGTGCAGTTTGCCCTGGCAGCTCTGCACACAGGGGCTGCAGCAGGGACACACAGACTCCATAGGATCCCAGCGATCCAGGTGCCACCTGGTGCCCAAACACAGCTCTGCAACAGGGACAGAAAACGGAATTCAGCCTGTTTTGGGTGTAAATAACCTTCCATCAGGGGTATTTCCAGGGTTGGAGTGGCCTCAGCTTCTTTGGGCACCCTCTGCCAGGGCCTCACCACTTCACAGGGAGGAAATCCTTCCCAATATCCCATCTAGCCCTGTCCTCTGCCAGTGGGAAGCCATTCCCACTGTCCTGGCACTCCAGGCCTTGGTGAAGTCCCTGCTTCTCTAAAATCAGCTACTTGGAGAAACCCTCTCTGACACTTATGTTTAGGACATTCTGATGCCTTTCCCAGCTCAGCTCTCCCTCCTCAGCTGAAGGACCCTCATCCACCAAATCCTTCCTCACACAGGATCTGTGTTAGAGCTTTGATCATCCTTCTCCACTCCCAGCCAGATTCTACTCCAATTTACTTCTATGGGATTTCTCTGGGTACCCACTAGGAGTAACCTTGACTTACTGCCTGCTTTTACAAAATAGTCCCCAAAAAGGGCTTTGGGACAGGGAGGGTGCAAAATGCAGAGGCTGATATGGACACTGCAACTTGGAGAGATCATGGCATTTAAAATAAATGCAGGAAAGATTTCTTGGATCAGCTCCGCAGCTCCCTGCAAAGCTTTTGCTGGACTGAGAGGTGAAACAGGAGTGTCCCTCCCACTTGAAAGGGAGTTCAGGGTGCTCTCCTTTGTGTGCAGTGATGCCAAAAACTCACCAACATCTACTCTGAGAAGAAGAATTCCCTCCATTCCTTTGACTTTACCCTGCCAGAGATGTGCTGGATCCTTGGGAGAACAGGAGCCAGAAAGGAGTGGGGATTAAAGAGACAAACAACAGGTCAGGTAAGAAAAATACTGCCTCTTCTTTAATGTTCAAAGACATCAGTAAACAAACAGAACCGTACAGACAGAGGCTGAACCCCCCCACCTCCCCAAACAGCACGTTCCAAACCACCACAGGTACCAGCTGAGGGCTTGGGAGAAGCAGAGAAATCTGGGATTTGAGGGATGGCCAAGGGGAATCTCTGCTGGGTGAGGGCAAGAACAGAGCACTTGGAGGGAGCAGCTGCCCTCACCCAGCAGCAGAGCACCATCTGCTGAGTACAGCCCAGGGAATGGTCTCCTCTCAGATCTCTTGCTGACACACAGGAGGGCCATGTGTGAACTTGGGAAACACAGCTGGAAGCTGCATTAGAAGTGCAGGACACACTAAGTGCTGACCTGGCCAGCCAAACCTCTGTTCCACAGGGATTTAAGCCTCCCAAGGAATAAACACAGAGAGGTTGTGTCCAGCTCAGCAAAGTGCTGCAGAACTCGTTTGTGAATGCAGATCTGGGTGTGGGGGGAAGGATTGAGCCCATGCTTTGCACACATCCTTCCATCCCACTCCCTGCTCCAGGGACATCCTGATCCCTACTCCACAACTGGCCTGGTCTTCTCCAATAACCCCTGGAGCTGTGGAGCATCAGCTGGTGAGAAGGGACATCAGGAGCAGCTCTCAGTGCAGGCTGCACAGGACAGCAGGGTGGTACCTGAGAGGAGGTCAGGGACAGCAGGGTGGATCCAGAGCTGCTGCAGAGAGGCAGAGATCGTAGGCACAGCTGCTCCAGCTCCCAGCTGGCTGGCAGGAGCCTGCAGGGCAGTCATGGAGTGTGGCTCAGGCTCTGAGGGCACTCACAGCTGCCAGCCAGGACTCAGCATGGTTCCATTCCCAGAGAGGTGACAGACGGAACCGCAACGTGGTGACAGGTGAGGAGCACACGTCACCTTCTGTGCCTCTCCAGGTGGCAGGAGCCTGCAGTGGGGCTGTCCCTGCTGCCACCACATGCAATCTAAGACCAAGGGAGGGCTCAACTGGCTCCTACAGGGCCCAGCTGTGTGCTCCAAGCATCCATGTCCAAGGCAGGAGGCCCCACAGTGCAGAGGCCAGGGCAGAGCCCTCAGATCTCCACGTCGCTCTCTTTGTCATTGTCGTGGTCACCGTCGTAGAACTCATTGGGAGCTTCAGGCCTGGGGGGAGAGAAATCCATGTCAGGGAGGAGAGAGAGACCTGGAACCCTTGGGGTCTGAGGGAATGGCATATTAGGAGACTACAGAAGCTCCTGAGGTACAACCAGATGCTCGGAAGTGACTTCCCTGCCCATGAGAATGAGATGGGCTTTACAGTCCCTTCCCACCCAAAATTCTGGGATTCTGACTTGTTGTAGGACTCAGATGGATTCCTCAGGGACAGAAAGGGAATCCCATTTCTCCAGGACAAGCTCAGGTACCTGTTGTAGTTCTCCTCAGAGCCCCTCTCCTCCGGGTCGGGCTCGTCCGTGCGGTCGTAGCTGAGCAGGTCCGAGGGCACGTCATGGATCTGCACGCTGGGAGCGTGGTTCAGCATCTTCAGGTTCTCAAAGATGGTCTGCCTGATCTGATCCAGGTACTGCAGGGGCAAAACACAGGGATCAGCACAGTGGGATGTGTCACAGCTCTGTCACCTGCCTGCACCACCTGTGTGGTGGCCAAATTTTCGTAAAAAGCCACTTATCAGAGCAGAGGAGGTGGCAGAACTCAGTCACTGACACTCAAGCACACAAGAAACCCTGACACAACCCAGTTCTTGTTTTTCATTGTTTTCTTGCCCCAGACTCCAGCTGGTTTCACATGACAGAGCATCGACCACAGGGTGTTGGCAATTCCCAGCAGGGCTGCAAGCACTCACCTGCCTGGAGTTCTGATTCTCAATCCTCGTGCTGACATCAGGGTGAAGGGTGAAGTCTGGAGCAAAGTACTCGAAGTACTCTGAGATGGAAGGAGGCTGAGTTAGAGCACAGAGGGGCAGGAGCTGTGCACAGAGCAGAGCTCCCTCTCCCACCTGCCTGGGAGAGAGCAGAGCTTAAAAAGCACAAAACAAGAGGGCAAACACCAGGAAATGGTACAAAATAAATCATAAGGACACATAAAGCTGTGTCAGCCCAGCAAAGTGGGTGGTGGGACATCACAGAATGGTTTTGGGTTGGAAGAGACCTTAAATCTCGTCTCATTCCAACCCCTGTCATGGGCAGGGACACCTTCCACTAGACCAAGCCCTATCCAACATGGCCTTGGACACTTCCAGGCATCACTAAGGCCATGTCCAAGGTCAGGAAGTGCTGACACTCCAGCCCTGCTCAATGCAGAATAGAACATCCCAAGTATTTCACCTAATGAGGAAAAAAGGCAACTCCAACTCACCACTGTATGGGAGCTCGTCACTAATTGGTTCATCTACGAGCAAGGACGTTTCATAAGTCCTGGGAAGATGGAAAAAGAGGAGGCTCAGTGCATTGAAAGGGACATGGGAAATACAGGGACAAATCCCACAGAGCTGCCCAAGCAGTGCCCCTCAGCAGGACTCACCAGCACCGTGCCACGTTCCGCACTGTGTAACCTCCTCCTCCCAGCACCAGCAAGGGGATGTTGAAGCTCTTCACGTACTCCACACACTCCCTACAAACCCCAAACAGGAAAATGCCAGAGCTGCAAACTGCAGCACAGGGTCACATGTCAGAAATGCCCCCTTGAACTCCAACACTGCTGTGGCTGGGGGAGATAAACCTGGAGCTTCCACCCAGGAACCACCATCACAGGGCTGGGGTTGGAAGGAACCTTAAAACTCTTCTCATTCCACCCCCTGCCCTGGGCAAGGACACCTTCCACTGTCCCAAACCCCATCCAGCCTGGCCTTGGGCACTGCCAGGGATCCAGGGGCAGCCACAGCTTCTCCGGGCAACCTCAGGGCCTCTCTACCCTCTCAGGGAACAATTCCTTCCCAATATCCCATCCATCCCTGCCCTCTGGCAGTGGGAAGCCATTTCCTGTGTCCTGTCCCTCCATCCCTTGTCCCCAGTCCCTCTCCAGCCCTCCTGGAGCCCCTTTAGGCTCTGAGGTCCCCCTGGAGGCTTCCTCCTCTCCAGATGAACACCCCCAGCTCTCCCAGCCTGGCTCCAGCCCTTGGAGCATCTCCGTGGCCTCCTCCTTCACCATCCCCTGCAGCTCCTTGTACAAAGCCTCATTCTCAGACCCCCTCCAGTCACACAGATGTTAAAAAAACCCCAAAAACTGCTGGCAGGCCAAAGCCAATGCTCCAACCTCACAGCAGAGACTCCTCAGAGCCCTTCATATGGTTCTTCTGTGCCCAGCCCTGATGCACTTACCCATGGCCTCTTATACTGAGGTTAAAACATCCCAGCCGGTCGCAACCCAGGGAATCAGCACCACACTGGGGAAGAGAAAAACAAGGGAATTCTGGCATTGCTCTGCAGATTCACACCACCCCTGCTCCCCCAGGGACAGCCCTCTGCAGCCTCTGGAAGGTGTGGATGTGTGCACAGAGGTTTGCTTCCTTACCTGCAGCACTATGCAGGTGGGCTGATAGTAATCTACCACCTGGTTAATGACTGGCTGGAAGAGGTGCTTGTAACCTTGGGAGAGAGAGGTGGATTTGTCATGGCTGTGGAGCAGGAGCAGGAATCCCCTAGGGCCAGGGGGAAGGGCAGGGAACACCTACTCTGGTCATCAATGCCATCACGCAGGGGCACGTTGAGACAATAGTAACGGCCACTCTCTGCACCAACCTCATACATGTCACCTGCAAAACAGGACAGTCACAGCAGCCCTGAGATTTGAGAGCTGTAAAAAGGCCAGGTCTGGGCTGGGCTGAGTCTTTCCACCTAAACAGAACCCCTTTCTTACAAGCAACTACACTTTTATTCCCCTCTAATCACTTCTGCCCACCATTTCTGCCCGCAGCTCGAATTTTGTGATTTCCACTTTTCTACTCCAGCAGAGCTTCCAAAGGGATTCTGAAGCAGGTTCCCACTAATTAAACTAGAAATTAAAACACCTACCTGTGCCAGGGAAGAAATAGTTGCCATATTTGTGAAAGGACACTGTCATGACTCGGTCTGTCAGGTAGAAAGCCTCCTGCACCCCGTCCCCGTGGTGGATATCGATGTCGATGTACAGCACACGGGGGTGGTACCTGTGGAACACATCAAATTTTGGGGATCAGGCATTTATACACACTCAAACATCTTCTTTTGATGTGCTTGGAAACTGATATTTAAAACATCTTCTTCTGAGGTGGTTGGAAACGGATATTAGAACAAAAAGGTTTTTAGATGGGGCCAGAAATGTCTTGGAAAAGAACTTGTTTAAAAAAAGTTGCAGATTCTTGTTTCCAACATGCTCAGAGTTAATCTTTAAAAGCTCCAGTGATTTTAATCATATCAGGAAATGAAAGGCAAGCTGGCATGGAGGAGGTGGGAACACTCATTTCCTCCTCATGCCACAGCACTGGAGCAGTGTGTCCCAGCTGGTGAGCACCAAAAATCCCTAAATGTTTGGGCTAAATTTACTGGAGAAGCAGCCAGAGACACAGAGACAGAAGCAAACTCAAAATGCAGCCACCTTCTGCAGAAATGGAATCTGGAAACAGAGAACAAAAGAATAGGGACATAAATAAAATCCCATGAGGGGGAACTGGGCTGGATTTGAGGCCTCTGGGGGATGGGATTAGGAAATGGGAGTGCAGGGACAGCCAGGGGAATCCTGAGGTTCCAAAGAGAGCAGGAAAGGGGGAACAAGAAATCCCAGTACATCCCATAAATCTGACTGTGAGGGCAATGAACTTGCCAGCAGTCATGTAATTATTGTATGATCAACTCCAATTCCATGACAACTTGTCTGAGGCTCAGTGACAAGGAGGCACTTTGAAGTACCAAAAAAAGAAAAAGTCTCAGATCAGTTAAAAAAACAAAAGGTATTTCTGTAACTTTTCCTCTCATTCTGTATTTATTTTTCATTCTAGAAAATGAAATTACTTTTTTTTCATTGAGACCAAGTGTCCTTTGATCATCCATGTGCAGCCCAAGTCCTGTTCTTAAGCCACTCAAGCAACTCCAGAAAGATTTGGGTCATTTTTGTGTCTCTAGTGGACCAGAACTTGCTTTTACCTACAAAAGGCACACTGTGGCACAAAGGCTGAGACTCAGGAGCCCCTGAAATGAGTGATTTACAGATGGGTGAGAAATGGGATTGAAGAACTCATCTGTATCCCTCAAAATCCACGCTACAAATCTGGAGTCAGATATTCCAGTTCTCAAACCCTTCCTTGTGTCTGAAAGACGAGGCCAGGACAAAAATGATGTTTTTGGTCTTCCTGGACTCCAGAAAGGCAAATGAGGCAGGGAAATAAAGAGAAAGCAGAGGGAAAGCACAGAGCAGCCAGGAGAGCTCAGCCCTTGCCCCTGTCCTTACTTGAGCAGCTCCAGGATGCCGATAACGATGTCATTGACATAACAAAAGCCCGAAGCCTGGAACAGAGAGAAACCCCAACAGCTTTAGGATGGGATCAACACAGAGCCCAGCCCTCAAAGACAAAGGAATCCCCAGACCTGCCTCATTACCTCAAACTTCTTGGCGTGATGGAGGCCCCCTGCCCAGTTTATGGCGATGTCACAGATCTAAGAAAGGAAAGAAGTGAATTTGAGGTGACAAAGAGGTGACAACGAACCTGAATCCTCCTTCCCACTTCCACCTGCCCATCCCAGGGGTCCACAACATCCTCCTGGCTTCTCCTCCACCTCCAAAGCTCCAGTTCCAAAGGATCAGCCCCTCAGCCCCCTTACCTTGTTGTTCAGCTGTGTTGCTCCCTGCAGGGAGGCCCCGGTGTAACGAGAGCAGAATTCGAAGAGGCCTGGAAACACCGGGCTGGAAAAGAAACCACATTCAAACCCAGAACAGCTCATTCCTCCCCTTTTCTCCAGAGCAAAGCCACAATCAAAAGTGCCCTGGAGTAACACCTGAGCAAGAATAAAACTCTGTGAAAGAGTTAATTTGGGATCAGGATCACTCTGACCCTGTCTGTAACTCACTGAGCCCCAGCAGGGGAGTGAGCTGGATCAAACACAGGGAATTTGATAATAATTCCCAAAGCTTCCAAATCTTTTCAGTCTTGAAAAGGCTTCACTGTCCCCAAAACCTGTCAGAGTCTGTCCTGGGACATGAGGAGACACTGCCTCAGGAAAAGGGAGTACTGTGATAGCTCTCCTCTGGCTGGAGGATCATGGAATCCAAAATGGTCTGGATTCGAAAGGAATTTAAAGCCCATCCCAGCCCCTGCCATGGCAGGGACACCTCCCACTGTCCCAGGCTGCTCCAAGCCCCCTCCAGCCTGGCCTTGGGCACTGCCAGGGATCCAGGGGCAGCCACAGCTTCTCTGGGTTTATCTGCTCCCTCCCAGGGAACAATTCCTTCCCAATATCCCATCCATCCCTGCCCTCTGGCAGTGGGAAGCCATTCCCTGTGTCCTGTCACTCCGTCCCTTGTCCCAAGTCCCTCTCCAGCTCTCTTGTAGCTCCTTCAGGCCCTGCAAGGCCACAATGAGGTCACTCCAAAGCTTCTCTAGGCTCAATCCCAGCTGTGCCAGCCTTTCCTCCCAGTAGAGCTGCTCCATCCTTCTGCTCATCCTGGTGCCTCCTCTGGATTTGCTCCACCAGGTTGATGTTCTCTGACACCCAGAATTGGATGCATCACCCAAATTCTTAAAAAAGAAGAACTGAAGGCTCTTCCAGAACAAGCAGAGTCTGCAACTCCAGACCCAAAAAGGAGCACTGCAACATCTCCAGAGAAAGGACAGAAATCAAGGAGGCTCCAAACCCTGACACTCCTCATTGTGGTCAGAAACAGGGGAGGAATGGGACATTCCAGGAGAGCTCCTGGGGCAGGAGCAGCCCCTGGGGACACTCACCAGTCATCCCCCACGTTGAAGGCATTGAGGCTCTTGGTGAAGCCCTGCATGTTGTTGGGGCTGACCCTCTGCAGGAAGTCGATGTAATCCTCGGAGTGGAAGCGGCACATGTCGTGCTGGGACGCCTGGTAGGGCTTGAACACCTGCCAGAGACAGGAGCAGCACTTATTCCCCACCCAAACACCATTCCTCCTTGGGCTGGGAGAAATCTCAGGCTAACTGACAAGTGGCCTGCATCAGGTACATAAAAATATGCAAACATTGGCATTTGCACTCATTTAAATTCAACACCTGCTCCGTGAAACTGCTCTCCTTTCATTTTTCCCTTTCATAAACACATCTCCTGCCTCTCCTGACTGCAGCTCTTGCCATTGAATTTTTTTCCAGGCAGCAAAATCAACCTTTTATAATAAAGGTTATATGAATAAAACAAAGACAAAGTTAATATAAATTTTATATAAATAAAATTTCATTTTAAATTTGATATAAATAAATAAAGCTTTTCCTTCACTGGGGGGGATCGCTCCTTCCTCAGCCACCAGCTTCCCACAATTTTAAGGTCTTGATTTAGGGTTGGTTCTGGACCCTCTGTAAGATTTACTGACAAGTTCCAAATTATTTGGAGAAAGTTCTCCCTCCAAATTATTTGGAGAAAGTTCCCAGACAGATGGAAGAGTTGCCCAAATTTTGTTTCCTTTGGAAAGGAAAATGGGGGGAAAATTCACCTCCATCAAGGAGGTGGATGGACTCAAATTCAGGATTTGTGAATCAAATTCAGGATTTGTGACACCACAGGTTTGCCAGTTTGGCTCTCAGGGCACTCACCTCAGTAGAGGGGAAGTTAAAAATTAACACCACTGGGAGCGAAAATTCAATTGATGAGAGATCTTTTTTGTGATTCCAGATTACTCTTATTTAAAGCAATTACTTGATAGAAAAAGTGGAACATGAAGATGACAGGAAGATGCATGAGCTGCTCTCCAAAGGGAAATTCCTCAGGACAACTGCACCACATTCCTGTTTTCTGGGCTAAGCAGGAAATTTTTTCATTTTCAGAGCCATTTTATAGCCCCAAATCCCTGCTTTTATCTGCTCCTGACTTTGCCAGTCCCTGACTCTTGTTTGGGGTGAAGCTGCCTCTGAGGTTTTCAGCTTCCCAGCAGCATCTTGTGGAAAACAGAAACTCCCCAAAAAAAGAATTTCAAGACAAAAAATGAAGAGCTCTGCCTCCTTCAGGCAGGGATTTGCCATTTAAAAGTGTTAGGTCAGAAGATGGTTTTTGGTTGTTCCTGCAAGAAAAAGCCCAACTCTGGGGAAGTTCCTTGTGGAAATTCACACACTGACAGCAAAAATCTGGGAGAGAACTTCTGCAAAGACTCCCTGCAGAACCCCCAGGCTGCATCTCCACACAGTCACTGCACTGGATGTGATTTTATTAAGGAATTTTATTAAGGGAAACTTTTCTCATGTCTAAACCTTTAAAATTATTTTCATAAATTGCATCTCTACAGCCTCTAAACGAGCCTGACCTCACCAGTTCCTTGGAATCCTCAAGAGCTGCACCAACAGCTCAGGAATGAGCTCCACAACCATTCACAGAGCCCTCTGTTCCCAGGATCATCCAGTTCAGGCTCAGGAACAACAGAGGAAGTGTTTGTGCCCAGGAAGGGCAAGGAATCCCAGAATCCTGGAATGGTTTGGGCTGGAATTGACCTCAAAGCTCATCCCATCCCACCCTCTGCCATGGCAGGGACACCTCCCACTGTCCCAGGCTGCTCCAAGCCCCAATGTCCAGCCTGGCCTTGGGCACTGCCAGGGATNGCGTGGCCAAACAGGGCGTGGCTCTGGGAGGGGCGTGGCCAACGCTCCTGCGGTCCCAGTGCCCCCCCCCAGTTCCTCAGACTGGTCCCAGTTGCCAGCAGCGCCTCGCAGCTGCCCTCAGGCTCGCCCAGCTGCTCCCTGGTGCCCGCAGTCACCCCACAGTCTCACCTGCTTGCCCTGTACCTGCCCCCAGCTGCACCCACCTACTCCCAGTTGCCGGCTGGACTCTCTCCCATAACCCTGTGTCATCTCCCCAGTCATCCTCAGCTCCCCCAGTTACCCCTCATCGACTCCCAGTTACCCCCAGTCACTGCCAGGTGCTCCCAATTACACCCAGCACATCCCAGCTGCCCATTGGATTCACTCCTAAAGGTCACTGGTCCCTCCCAGCAGGTGCTGCAGGCACAGAAACGCCACACGGGCACTGTCACACAGGTGACACCACAACACTGCCAACCACCAATGCCCCTTCAAACCAGCCCCGGGTGCTCCCTGGGGCTCAGATTTGGAACCTGCCCCACTCGCTAACCCCACTGTGGTGTCCCCCTGTCCCCAACCCCCGCCCGGCTGTGGCCGCGGCCCGCGGACAATCGAGGCTTACGATCATTTTCTTGTAGAGGCCGTAGTGCAGCACCAGGCTGTGCGTGAGCGCCAGGCGATGCGGCTTCATGNTGGGCGTGGCCAAACAGGGCGTGGCTCTGGGAGGGGCGTGGCCAACGCTCCTGCGGTCCCAGTGCCCCCCCCCAGTTCCTCAGACTGGTCCCAGTTGCCAGCAGCGCCTCGCAGCTGCCCTCAGGCTCGCCCAGCTGCTCCCTGGTGCCCGCAGTCACCCCACAGTCTCACCTGCTTGCCCTGTGCCTGCCCCCAGCTGCACCCACCTACTCCCAGTTGCCGGCTGGACTCTCTCCCATAACCCTGTGTCATCTCCCCAGTCATCCTCAGCTCCCCCAGTTACCCCTCATCGACTCCCAGTTACCCCCAGTCACTGCCAGGTGCTCCCAATTACACCCAGCACATCCCAGCTGCCCATTGGATTCCCTCCTGCAGGCCCACAGCTGCCTCCCAGTCACTCCCAGTTCCTTCCAGATGCCTGCTGGATTCTCTCCCGTAACTCTACAGCTGCTCCCTCAGCGGCCACCACTCACCCCTCTCTCCTCCTCTACTCCCAGTCACTCCCAGCTGCTCCAGTGATCCCAGCTGGCCACTGGATTGTCTTTTCTAGGCCCACAGTTGGCCCCCAGTCACTCCCAGTTGCCTCCCAGTCATTCCCAGTCTCCCCAGTTGCCACAGTCCCCACCCCCAGGGCACAGGGGTTGGGGCAATGTGGTTTCCATGGGACACCCACACCTCATCCCATTCTGGAATCTGATCCCTGAGGGACAGGGACCTGCCACCACCAGCTGTCACCTGTCCAGTCCCACCCTGGGAGGGCGCAGCTCCTCCAGACCTTTGGGAAGAGCCCGTTGGAGGCACTGCCAGGCAGGAGGAGGACAAAAGCTGGGTGGAAAATTGTGATGAGGCGGCACAATGGGGGAAAACCTGGAGCTGCCAAGAGATGGAAAAAGGCCCACGTTGTGACTGGGAAGGGCAGCAAAAATCTGCTCCGTGTGGGCTGGAAAGGAGGAAGAATGAACAGAGCAGCAAGCTTTGCCCAAAGGCTTGGAAAACCAAGCCAAAATCAATGCTTGGCCCTGCCAGGCTCCTCTTGATGGCTCCCTGCAGGCAGGAGTTTGGGATGTGCTGGAGACAGGATGCTCAAACCTCTTGGAGAGGGGTGGGACCCCCAAGAGCTGGCTGAGGATGGGCACCACAGCAGACGGGCACTGGGATGTTCCCTGGTATCTCAGGGGATGCCAGGCTGGGATTTCCAGGGGATGCAAACCCCTAGGAAGCAGCAAGAGGGGTTTCCCAGCAGCATGGGATGGGGCATGGCGGGATGGCAGGGAACGCTGCGCTGGCTGCGGGTGGAAGAGGCACCGTGTCAGAACAGGATTAAATTAAATGGGATTATTAAATGACATTGCTGTCCCCTCCTGCGGGGACACTGCCCCCTCCACACCCCTCCTTGTGTGGGTTTCCCTGGAGGATCCCAGCTCCAGCACAGAGCAGAGATCATGGGATGGTTTGGGTTGGAAAAGACCTTAAAGTTCATTTCATTCCAACCCCTGGCCAGGGGCAGGGACACCTTCAGAGGAGAGCCAGGGCCCTCTCGCCGTGACCCTGCAGGGCTGGGGACACTCAGAGAGGTCACCTGGCACCGAGCCCAGCGCCCACCGTGGGGAATAACTGGGATTTCAACGTGCTGAGCCACACGGCTGTACCGGGAACTCACGGGGCGCTGACGTCCCGGGGTGGCAGCTCCCTCATGACGATCGTCCTGTCCCTGCTCCGCCAGCTGCTGCCACCAGATAACGCCGTGCTGGGGACATGGAGCCACCCGGGCAGCACGTCCAGGGGGAAAACGGGGTGAGGAGAGGAGAAACACGTCCCTGCTTCCAGCTGGGATCACTTTGCTGGCTGAGCTGTGTTTCTGGAAGCCGGTGGCTGCTCTGGGCATCTTCACGGGTCTTGGAGCAGAGCGAGGGAATCATTGGAGCAGGATATTTTTAGATGCTCTTTGTGCTCAGAGAGCAAAACCAGGCTGTGGTTTCACGGCCATTTGCTGCTGGGCACGACTGAAAAGCTGAAGTAGGAGTCAGGATTCAGGGATTGTTTGACACGATGGGATGGAGCAGCTCTGCGCACACAACAGCGATTTCTGGGCTGAGCATCGAGGCGAGGATCCCGAGAGGAGCCTGGATCTGGGCACTCCAGCCCGTTTAGCTGCCACGGGGACAAGGCTGGGGCAGCTGATCCCCCAAAAGGACCAGTTCGTGTCATTTGTGGAGTGACTTTTGCTCCAAAGGCTGCAGGAGAGGTGCAGGAAAAGAGCAGACAAGAGGTAATGTGGAATTTCACTGGGACCGGAGCCAGCCGAGGGACAGGGTGACAGGTGACAGTGCTGTCCCAGCAGCCTCTCCTCGGTCACTTTGTCCCCTCCCTCCCTCCCTTCCAAGCCACCTTTTGATGTGGAACCTTAAAATGTCAGTGCTTGTAGGCAATGCCTGGAGAGGGAGCGAAGCCTCCAAGGATTTCCAGGATTCAGGGAAGCCCCGAGGGGTGGCCTGGGAGGGAAGGGCAGGGAATGGTGGTGCTGGATGAGCAGGAAGAAGGCAGGAAGAAGGCAGCTGCCTATCCCAGAGCTCCAGCAGGATTGTCCTGTGTCCCAGATCCCACTGCCTTGCCTGCTGGGGTCACACAGGATGGGACAGGAGCTGGGGTGGGGTCAGGAGGGACAGAGGGTGCAGAGCCCAGGCTGTGGACACGCCATGAGCACCCAGCCCGCAGCCACAGCTGCACCTCCTGGGCTTGGTGTGGGACTTTACCCCACGTGAGTTCCATCCCCACCATCCAGGATGGACACAGCCAGCCTGCCTGGAAAGGAGGACTCCATTGTGTGGATTCATGCCTCAAATGCTGGCTGCTTTTGGGGCAGAGAGGAGCCAGGGTGTTGTTTTTGGGTCCCAGGGTGTCATTTTTGGATCACCTCTGAGGTGCTGTGGGGGACCACTAAAGTGCTAATGGGTTCTGCAGTGGGACAAGGACTGAGCACCCGGAGGAGCGCTGAGGCTGAGGAAAAAGGATGGAGGCTGGGAGCAGGCAATCCCTGGTTGGGAGAATTAGGAAGAGAAACACAATCATCAGGGATAGCCCAGCTGCAGAGCCAGGAGAGAGCAGGTTGACAGTAACATCTCCTCACCCTGGTTCACCCCATGAAGGCCAGGATTTGTCCCCAGGCAGGGCCAGGCTGTGCCATCCTGTGTCCCCCAGATTGTGGAAACGCCCTGGCACCAGAGGCTGTGGGAAAATGGGAATCTCCCCTCGAAGTGGGGAGTCCTGATCAGCCCGGCATGGCTGGAGCTGGGAAAGGGGGTGGGATGCTGGGAGGGGGTGGGATG